>AVPN01001463.1:12284-22484 GCA_000695325.1 Pleurobrachia bachei | reverse complement strand
AGATGAGCTGAGAGAGTGAGTATTCATACGTTGCTATGCATGTTGCAGGTTTTGAAAGCTAGACATTGTAAATACAATAATTATTTAAGCCTTGTAAAGACCGCGTTTTAGTTGGTAACCAATCCGTCTTATTAAAACATCTGTTAGCCATTACCCACGGACCCGGATTGGTACAAAGCGCTAACAGAAATGGCGGCTTCGGTGGTTGTTTAATAATTAGTAATAGTGAAACCAACATTGGTTGGTAAATAAATCATAGAAATGCTGATGCATGAAATAGCTTGAGCATAAGAGAGACTAGAGATCACTAGAAATATCACACCCAACACTGCTTAACTTGCGACACGCCTCACAGGATGAGGATCTCGGGCAAAACGTAGTGGCGGTGGTTCCGGCCACGAGATCACAGTTAGACTTTACACAGAGATTAGAGACATAGGTCAATGATTGCTATGCATGGCTTTTACTGTGTTGATTAGATTGCATTTCATTTTAGCCTAATAGTTAAGTCTATAAATTTGTTGCATGATGCTAGATCATCTAGATCATTTATATAACGCCATGATATGCTACTTTGCAATTATATAATTGAGGACTGGAAAACTATCTGTACAGGTATAGCTAAATGCAGTCAAATGATATTCAAGCTGATTTTTAATGCACAGTTTTGCTGATCGATGCAAGAGTAGATAGACTAAGAGAGAGGGAGAGAGAGAAAGGAGTAAAATTTGGTAGTTAGTGGCTCGAAGCGCGTGCGGTAATCCGTCGCTACAGACTGGGTCAAGAGCCGGTTGGGTCACATATGCTATAAAATCCTGTAAAGGTCGCGTGCTCAGCTCAATGTACAGTCGGGCCTACTTTAGCTAAAAGCGAACTCGTCAGTAGGACGTAACAGTTAGTAAGCGAGAGTAGCTGTTGTGATCGAGGTGATTAAAAATTGACCCTCGGGAAGCAATAGGCAGACGAAGTTAGGTCTGTGGAACGGTAGTCGGCTCAAACTGCGCCTGCTTAGTCCAGCAGGAGGTTGAAGACTAAAAGTGTGATTGTGACGGATACTAGAAGTAAAATTGGTTGAAAACACTGAATAATTAGTAAAGGAAGTTAATTAGGCTTAAGTGATTAATAGTGAAGTGATGACCTGGTAAGGACTGGAAATTTCAGTGGGGAAACGAGAGATTGATTTTTAGGTGATGTGTAAGTGTAGGCTGCTTGGAGGAATTGATTCGTGGTACAGCAGGGTCTATAATTAGGGTAATAATTATGACGCGAAATTCACGTCCTGAAGTTAATTTAGGGGAGACATATCAGCCATAATATTTGGGAAATAAAATATTGATTGAGCACTGCTCAATGAGCAGTAAGAAAGACTAAAAGTGAACTAAATTGAAACAAGTAGAGGTCTATAAGGTGTTTATTTGAGAGACGTGAATTGAACAGTAATATATGAACGAGCAGGCCTATAGTAGGCATATTATGGTGTGCTAAAATTATTATATTTAGCATTCGATTGAGAGGTCATAGACATGGAAGTGAGGAAGTTAGTGGGAATATTTTGTATAATATTGGGTTAAGTGTTTAAAATTTGGTATTTTGGGAATAATTGATAAGGATCATTCCGGTCATTAAGAAGACTCAATAATTTACCACCCTAGTAGAACCCCAAGTTCACATTTTCGAAGAAAATAAAGAAGTAGAAATGAAGTAGAAATGAAGTAGACACATATTAGACCAGAGGAAAACAGTGAGATTAGGAACAACTGACGGGATATCACTTCAGTGAACAAGCTCTATGAAATTGCATATTATCTGATGGGAATTAGTGCTGTGAGTTAATAATTATGAAAGAGATTCGAATATTAAACAGGTGATTTGATATACCTAAAGTGTATATGTAGAAACAAGGAAATAAGGGGTCGAGTGTCGCCCGAGAGCATTAAGAACACCGGCTGGTAATTGTGTTAATCGTTTGGTTTATGAAATGAATTGTAAGAAATACCAAGAGCACAATGATATCATTGAAAATTTTCTTGGATCTAGTGGGATTTCGATCAATCGTATAAGGAGTTGCAGACCTTTGATAGATTTGTGATCTTATTCGGATCTGAAAGGTGACTGACTAATTGTATACAAGGTTCGTCACAGTTATGTCGGCAATTTTGAATTACGGCCGTAGTTATACTGGGATCTTTACACAGGAGTAACTGATCATTACTAATGTGTCATGATGAGAACTGATCACTCTTATCTAAGATGAGATTTCGGCGAATTTCTCTGGCATAACACAAAAGCATGCTAAATTGGCTTATAAATAATAATCATTAAAGATATATAGAATCTAAGGAAATCAAAGTTAAAAGTTAAAGTTGATAATTGTGGAAGTTAGTGTTTAAGGAAGTTGATATATAAAGTAGTTAATATTTAAGGAAGTTAAATTAAGGTATAACGCACCGGTTTAAGTGGTTAAGAAGTTTTAAAAGATAATATCAGCAAAAAGATAATATCAGCAGTTGGGCAATTTCGGAAGGAGCTTATCTCTTGATACCCTTGAAACAATGAAATAAGTATGGGATCTATCATCTAGCAGTAATAAATAAAATAACGTTTTGACTCTGGGTAACTGTGTTAAAGTGTACTGTGTAGAGTGTAAGTTCAATTAGGTTCAGGAAGAGGAAGAATTTAAGACTGAAAATCATTATGAAGAAGTTGATACAAATTAAGTGTGTACGAGTTGAATATTTGGTCTATAAATGAAGAAGTTTATCAAAGAAAATCAGGGTAATGGGTTGTGTCGTTGTGAGATGAGATGTGAGATCACTGCTGCACGGGAAAAGCTTAAAGTGTTATTGGCGTACATGAATCACTTGTAGACTGTAGATATCTCATGTTGTTATATAAAGGACCCGGAAGTTAGCGAATATACATGTACATAATACAAATGACTTAGTAACAAACAGGGACATTGTCCCTGTAACAAGTGGGTCTTACAAGACAGTTGCAGTAGGGAGACGAAATTTTAGAACATAGCAATGATAGTTTTGTTGTAGGCAACTAATTGATTGTGACGGATACTAGAAGTAAAATTGGTTGAAAACACTGAATAATTGGTAAAGGAAGTTAATTAGGCTTAAGTGATTAATAGTGAAGTGATGACCTGGTAAGGACTGGAAATTTCAGTGGGGAAACGAGAGATTGATTTATAGGTGATGTGTAAGTGTAGGCTGCTTGGAGGAATTGATTCGTGGTAAAGCAGGGTCTATAATTAGGGTAATAATTATGACGCGAAATTCACGTCCTGAAGTTAATTTAGGGGAGACATATCAGCCATATTATTTGGGAAATAAAATATTGATTGAGCAGTAAGGAAAACTAAAAGTGAACTAAATTGAAACAAGTAGAGGTCTATAATGTATAAGGTGTTGGGGAATGGAATTTGAGAGACAAGAATTATACTGAAAAATGAACAAACAGGCATATATGGCAGGCTAAAACTATCGTAATTAGGATTTGAATGATATTTGAATGCAGGGAGTTATGAGTGAGAATTTGTATTTTGATTGCTTAAATACCTTGGTAGGGAATTTGTATGCAATGTATCATTGAGACTTAGAAGTAAAGTCATATAGATCGAAAACAGTTGGGTTCTAGAAGCGAAGTTTGATTATGAGTCGCAAAATGTAATTGATGATAATTTAGGGCAGGTAATTCTTCTGAGTTATTAAATGGAGATTGATTGAGAGAAGAGAGAAGCAGACTTGACCGTGACTGGAGGAAATTAAGTCTGCAGGAGAAATATTGGGAGAAAATAGTGAGATTTGGGACTATGATGGACTCTAGAGTCGATAAGAGATATAAATGATATATACACTGAACACACTAAAACGAAGGTTTATCATGAGATGGACTAACATGGACAATCGAGAAGGTTAAGCGAGAGGTGTAGGGCACAGATTTTGGCTAGTCAAAACGGTAAAAGAAGCTAGAAGAATTAAAACTATAAATCATATACAAACGTTGATATGACGGGGTGAAATAGTTTAGAAAAATGTAGACCAATTGACGGGATATCACTTAAGTGAACAAGCTCTATAAAATTGCATATTATCTGATGGGAATTAGTGCTGTGAGTTAATAATTATGAAAGAGATTCGAATATTAAACAGGTGATTTGATATACGTAAAGTGTATATGTAGAAACAAGGAAATAAGGGGTCGAGTGTCGCCCGAGAGCATTAAGAACACCGGCTGGTAATTGTGTTAATCGTTTGGTTTATGAAATGAATTGTAAGAAATACCAAGAGCACAATGATATCATTGAAAATTTTCTTGGAT
This sequence comes from Pleurobrachia bachei, assembly GCA_000695325.1. Taxonomy (NCBI): domain Eukaryota; kingdom Metazoa; phylum Ctenophora; class Tentaculata; order Cydippida; family Pleurobrachiidae; genus Pleurobrachia; species Pleurobrachia bachei. The sequence goes on along the minus strand of AVPN01001463.1, from coordinate 18,155 downwards.
CTAGTGGGATTTCGATCAATCGTATAAGGAGTTGCAGACCTTTGATAGATTTGTGATCTTATTCGGATCTGAAAGGTGACTGACTAATTGTATACAAGGTTCGTCACAGTTATGTCGGCAATTTTGAATTACGGCCGTAGTTATACTGGGATCTTAACTGATCATTACGAATGTGTCATGATGAGAACTGATCACTCTTATCTAAGATGAGATTTTGGCGAATTTCTCTGGCATAACACAAAAGCATGCTAAATTGGCTTATTAAATAATAATCATTAAAGATATACAGAATCTGAGGAAAGTTAAATAAAGTTGATAATCGTGGAAGTGTTTAAGGAAGTTGATATATAAAGTAGTTAATATTTAAGGAAGTTAAATTAAGGTATAACGCACCGGTTTAAGTGGTTAAGAAGTTTTAAAAGATAATATCAGCAGTTGGGCAATTTCGGAAGGAGCTTATCTCTTGATACCCTTGAAACAGTGAAATATATATGGGATCTAGCAGTAATAAATAAAACAACGTTTTGACTCTGAGTTGCTGTGTTAAAGTGTACTGTGAAGAGTGTAAGTTCAATTAGGTTCAGGAAGAGGAAGAATTTCAGAATGAAAATCATTATGAAGAAGTTGATACAAATTAAGTGTGTACGAGTTGAATATTTGGTCTATAAATGAAGAAGTTTATCAAAGAAAATCAGGGTACATGTTGTTGTTGTTCTTGTACATGTATAATTCAGAAGGAACCGGTCAAGAAGAACTCAATGATAGGGCCGAAAAGTTAAAGTTAGAAAGGGATGTAGAAAAAAGTTGTGTTAGATTAAGTTAGTTTGGGTTGATCGTTTTATGAAATTTCCATGCCAATGCACCCTCCTATCTAATCCTCACTATGCAGTTATGGTTCCCTTGAGGATAAGGCTACGTCGTGGTTACTACGGGGAAATCGGAGAAATCAAGGATTTGTTATGTACCGGATTGTTGACCTAAGGAAGGAGGGACATAGAGTGAGGATTTTAGCAAGAAGGCACTGCGATAACTTATTATTTTACCTGTTTTAAATTTAGGCATTTACATGTATAAAATAGGAAATTTTCATGTTTTAATGAGTTAACTCAGGCTCAGTCAATTAAGGGGGCGTAATTTATTGCGATACGGATTTGCCTTGTTCGACCCTGCTTCCCCGCAAGAGTTTGAACAAAACAAATACGGATAAGGTTAAGTGTATAGAGCGATATAATATTATTTATGTGAGTTAAACTACGTAAACTTTATATTATAGTTAAGGAATACTCAAATAATTTAGTAGGTCGGTAAATCATAGTAAATTTGAGTTAGACGATGACAAAGTTACGATGACAAGGTTACGATGACAAAGTTACGATGACAAGGTTACGATGACAAAGTTACGATGACAAGGTTACGATGACAAAGTTACGATGACAAGGTTACGATGACAAAGTTACGATGACAAGGTTACGATGACAAAGTTACGATGACAAGGTTACGATGACAAAGTTACGATGACAAGGTTACGATGACAAAGTTACGATGACAAGGTTACGATGACAAAGTTACGATGACAAGGTTACGATGACAAAGTTACGATGACAAGGTTACGATGACAAAGTTACGATGACAAGGTTACGATGACAAAGTTACGATGACAAGGTTACGATGACAAAGTTACGATGACAAGGTTACGATGACAAAGTTACGATGACAAGGTTACGATGACAAAGTTACGATGACAAGGTTACGATGACAAAGTTACGATGACAAGGTTACGATGACAAAGTTACGATGACAAGGTTACGATGACAAAGTTACGATGACAAGGTTACGATGACAAAGTTACGATGACAAGGTTACGATGACAAAGTTACGATGACAAGGTTACGATGACAAAGTTACGATGACAAGGTTACGATGACAAAGTTACGATGACAAGGTTACGATGACAAAGTTACGATGACAAGGTTACGATGACAAAGTTACGATGACAAGGTTACGATGACAAAGTTACGATGACAAGGTTACGATGACAAAGTTACGATGACAAGGTTACGATGACAAAGTTACGATGACAAGGTTACGATGACAAAGTTACGATGACAAGGTTACGATGACAAAGTTACGATGACAAGGTTACGATGACAAAGTTACGATGACAAGGTTACGATGACAAAGTTACGATGACAAGGTTACGATGACAAAGTTACGATGACAAGGTTACGATGACAAAGTTACGATGACAAGGTTACGATGACAAAGTTACGATGACAAGGTTACGATGACAAAGTTACGATGACAAGGTTACGATGACAAAGTTACGATGACAAGGTTACGATGACAAAGTTACGATGACAAGGTTACGATGACAAAGTTACGATGACAAGGTTACGATGACAAAGTTACGATGACAAGGTTACGATGACAAAGTTACGATGACAAGGTTACGATGACAAAGTTACGATGACAAGGTTACGATGACAAAGTTACGATGACAAGGTTACGATGACAAAGTTACGATGACAAGGTTACGATGACAAAGTTACGATGACAAGGTTACGATGACAAAGTTACGATGACAAGGTTACGATGACAAAGTTACGATGACAAGGTTACGATGACAAAGTTACGATGACAAGGTTACGATGACAAAGTTACGATGACAAGGTTACGATGACAAAGTTACGATGACAAGGTTACGATGACAAAGTTACGATGACAAGGTTACGATGACAAAGTTACGATGACAAGGTTACGATGACAAAGTTACGATGACAAGGTTACGATGACAAAGTTACGATGACAAGGTTACGATGACAAAGTTACGATGACAAGGTTACGATGACAAAGTTACGATGACAAGGTTACGATGACAAAGTTACGATGACAAGGTTACGATGACAAAGTTACGATGACAAGGTTACGATGACAAAGTTACGATGACAAGGTTACGATGACAAAGTTACGATGACAAGGTTACGATGACAAAGTTACGATGACAAGGTTACGATGACAAAGTTACGATGACAAGGTTACGATGACAAAGTTACGATGACAAGGTTACGATGACAAAGTTACGATGACAAGGTTACGATGACAAAGTTACGATGACAAGGTTACGATGACAAAGTTACGATGACAAGGTTACGATGACAAAGTTACGATGACAAGGTTACGATGACAAAGTTACGATGACAAGGTTACGATGACAAAGTTACGATGACAAGGTTACGATGACAAAGTTACGATGACAAGGTTACGATGACAAAGTTACGATGACAAGGTTACGATGACAAAGTTACGATGACAAGGTTACGATGACAAAGTTACGATGACAAGGTTACGATGACAAAGTTACGATGACAAGGTTACGATGACAAAGTTACGATGACAAGGTTACGATGACAAAGTTACGATGACAAGGTTACGATGACAAAGTTACGATGACAAGGTTACGATGACAAAGTTACGATGACAAGGTTACGATGACAAAGTTACGATGACAAGGTTACGATGACAAAGTTACGATGACAAGGTTACGATGACAAAGTTACGATGACAAGGTTACGATGACAAAGTTACGATGACAAGGTTACGATGACAAAGTTACGATGACAAGGTTACGATGACAAAGTTACGATGACAAGGTTACGATGACAAAGTTACGATGACAAGGTTACGATGACAAAGTTACGATGACAAGGTTACGATGACAAAGTTACGATGACAAGGTTACGATGACAAAGTTACGATGACAAGGTTACGATGACAAAGTTACGATGACAAGGTTACGATGACAAAGTTACGATGACAAGGTTACGATGACAAAGTTACGATGACAAGGTTACGATGACAAAGTTACGATGACAAGGTTACGATGACAAAGTTACGATGACAAGGTTACGATGACAAAGTTACGATGACAAGGTTACGATGACAAAGTTACGATGACAAGGTTACGATGACAAAGTTACGATGACAAGGTTACGATGACAAAGTTACGATGACAAGGTTACGATGACAAAGTTACGATGACAAGGTTACGATGACAAAGTTACGATGACAAGGTTACGATGACAAAGTTACGATGACAAGGTTACGATGACAAAGTTACGATGACAAGGTTACGATGACAAAGTTACGATGACAAGGTTACGATGACAAAGTTACGATGACAAGGTTACGATGACAAAGTTACGATGACAAGGTTACGATGACAAAGTTACGATGACAAGGTTACGATGACAAAGTTACGATGACAAGGTTACGATGACAAAGTTACGATGACAAGGTTACGATGACAAAGTTACGATGACAAGGTTACGATGACAAAGTTACGATGACAAGGTTACGATGACAAAGTTACGATGACAAGGTTACGATGACAAAGTTATGATGACAAAGTTACGATGACAAGGTTATGACGACAAGATAGAAATGAAAGGGTAAAACGATAAGTAATACGATAAGGGAATACAATACGTGAGGAGACAGACCATTGAGAGGAGACAAAATTAATACGAATTGACAGACCCGACAGACATGACAAAGAAAACAAATACAAAACAACTGAACACACTATGGAGGGAAACTGCGAGAAATTCTTTGGCAAGACATTATAACAGAACGCTGGGTGGAAGCAGAGACACAGACAAACAACGCTGAGATAACTACAGAACTCAGATCGTAGAGGGGAAATGAAAATACGAGAACAGACTATAACGACTAACGAATACAACGTGGAGGTGGAGTTAATGTAAACGATGAGAAGTGATGAAGAACAAAAATAAGGATAGATGGGGAATACAATGGAAACTCAAGGATTAACATTATCAAAAGATAGACTGTCTAAAAAGATCAGAGGATAAATGATCGGAGGAAGAGGAAAACTAAGTCAGCTGACTCTAAGGATGCATGATTAAGATGTGGAGTGATGTGTGATGATATTCCACGAAGACACCTGTGTTGAGATAATATCACATAAGCTAGACTGAAGTTTTAAATATAAGTAGTTTTAAGTGTGAAAGACAATTTGTGTGATACAATTTGTGTGAATTTGAATATATTTTGAATGAATGTGAGTGAGTTTGAGTAACTTAGCATAGAAAAATATTATAAGTAAGGACTTTAGTGTATAGTATATATAGTATTTAAAGAGTGAAGAAGTAACATCAAGTAATGTTTTAGTATAATATATTAGAGGTGCGTCGAGAAAGTTGAAAAGGACAATTTTAAATTACTAAAAGAGGGTTCAAAGGATTAGCCTTTAAATAAGTTCCAATTGTGAGGGGAAGAAAAATGCACGAAGACCTAGAATGAGGAGGAAAACCAACAGAGCGACAAAAAGGACGTGGCAGCTGCAAAGAATCGCGAGCTGACCGGAATTACTAACCAGGGGGAATAGCAACCCTCCGGGAGAATGACTGTCAATGGAGAACTCGAAGAGGAAGATACTCCAGGCGATGGATACCCAGCAAGTGAAAATGAAGTCGGATCCACTGTGGTATACAAAATAAATCAGTACAGTGAGAAACTGCATGAGATACCTGAGGATTTAGTGGGTGCTCTAGTGATAGATATGATTTGCCAGGTATAGCACCAGCTCCCCAAATCGTATTGGGCCGAAGCAGCTGGCAATATACCCTACCGTCATCACTTGTGAATATAATCCATGATAACTGTATGATTGACGATGTAGTATTTACCAGCAGACATGAAGATAAACAGAAGTTACTGGACAACTTGAGGAACGCTAGTGAATCGATGGAACCAATTGAATTCCAGATAGACGGAATGTCGCCGACAGAAATCTACAGGGAAAGACAATCTAAGTGTTTGAGAAGAAGGGGTGATGTCGGAGCCATGAAT
>AVPN01001461.1:3977-16456 GCA_000695325.1 Pleurobrachia bachei | reverse complement strand
TGGTTATATTTTGTAGGTGGTCCCATGTGTTTACAGAGATTGTACTGGTTGACGGTGCTATCCGAGGCATCGCCATATCTCTGTGGTTCTGTATTATGGCCACCATCATCTTTACAGGTCGGTATATTGTAACCAATATTTACCTGTCTTGCGCCGCCGACCCCACCTGAGAATCAAATGGGGTATGGCGCCGCCATACAGATATTTACTGAGCCTAGTGACATTCAGCTCCGAGTCTTCAAAACTCGTTTATCTCTCTCGTACTTGCCTATTGTTCGACCCTAGTTAGAATATAACCATCTCGCTCCCTCAGGCCACCCCGTCCAAACGTTAATTGTAATGTCAACCATAATCTGTGAGATTGGTTTTGTCTTTGGATGTTTCTTCCTAATTGGCCTGGAGCTCGGTGCTGTCGAGGTATTTACCTAGTATTTTGACCTAGTATTTTGACCGACGATCTAAGTTTTCATGATGTACCGTTTCCGGTGGTCTAAGACACTTAGACCACCGGTTAAAGTGCATTATAAAAACTTAGACCACCAAAAAACACTGGTAATTATAAAGTAAAATACCCTTGCAGTGCTACCTATAAACATGTCGCCTCCCCTTTTTCAGGCAATATCTCTTGCCATCCTTGTGGGAACCTCTGTGGATTATTGTGTTCATCTGATTGAGGGTTATCGATTAGCCGGCAAATTTACCCCTCCCGATACTTGGACTGGAACCGTGCGAGGTACTTATTTCTTTTTATTGTCTTTGACTTGGCTAACGCTTTAATTTGTTCTATATACGCGGTTGTATACGCCGCGGTTGTGTTTGTTGAGGTCACGTCTATACTCTATTACAACTATTTGAAACCAGACAGCACATATTTACATAACCCCCCATTGTTTGCAGCATGGAGGTTACGCCACGCCCTCAACCACATAGGAGTACCGATTGTCAGCAGTGCTATTACCACAGTCCTAGCAGCAGCTACACTCTCCCTCACGCAGATCCAGGTAAACTGTTGAGTACAATGCTTAACAAGGTATGAACAGGGATACAGTTGCCTTGATCTTTCCTCCTTGCGTGTCTGGCGCCGCCGTAGGCCCCATCTGAGCGCACTGTTGAGAGATCAAATTGGGGTCTCACGCAGATCCAGGTAAACTGTTGAGTACAATAACTCAGCAAAGTATGAACTGTCTGGCGACTGAGTGCACTGTTGAGACTGAGAGGTCAAACTGGGGTCTGACGCAGCTAGACAGGGTTTGAAGAGGGTACGGTTGCATTGCTCGAACATCGTTCCGTGGGTTAGATACTAGATAATAACAAGGGTAGGGCCGGGTTATGATCAGGGTAGGGTTGGTTTAAAGGGTAAGACATTCAGTTTGTATCTCTCTCCAGATGTTTTCACGGTTTGGAAAGATTCTGGCACTCACCATGGCGCTGTCCCTTATCTACACACTATTCATGTCGGGTTCCTTATTGGCGGTATTTGCACCAACTAAATTCACAGGTATAGTAGAATGATGATAAATTATCAATAGTGAAATAAATAGTTTGCATTTTGTGAATACGTAAAAATCAATTCCTTCTTTATAATTGTCCACCGATAGTTTAATAACTTTCGGTGGAGAAATATGTTAATTATTAATTAATTCTATTCAACCCATCTGCAGGTTCCCGGAAGTCCTCCCTAAAGGGTCTTGTAATAGCGTTCGTGCTGACCTGTGCCGTTACTCCGCTCCCACTGTACCTGTTCAAGGAAGCCATCATATGCTGATCACAACCAATCAGAAATCGTTATTTAGGTCACGTAACTGGTTATCAGCCAATCAGGGACCAGTATTTCCTGGCTGATCACATGAGACAATTGATATATTTGATGTGTACAGACTCTGAGTTGTGTGACGGGATTTGAATTGCAATGGGGTGTATCAGATTTGAAATATTGTTCCAGAGATTTGGGGAAGAAATCGGGGAATGAAGAGTTTGTGAAATATATTACGATTAATTAATTATGCAAGACAAAAGTACCCGTACTTTTTGATCTAAAAGAGAAAGAGAAAGAGAAAGAGAAAGAGAAAGAGAAAGAGAAAGAGAAATGTTTTATTGTTAGGGACTGGGACTATTTTTATGTTTTATCTTCAAGTCTTTATCTCTGCGATTCACACACATGTAATTTATACAATTACATAAATCAAGGAATTTATCCATAATTGTGATAAACAAACAATATAATGACGTCTGTTATTCCGATTCGTACTGGTGCGTTTATCATGATAGACTGAAATGGTTAATATTATTGCGAAAAGTTTATTTTAGACTTCGAAAAGTATTCGTCTGCGAACTTTAAATTTGAAGAGTGGAATTGAAACAGTTTTCGATATTGATAGATATTAAACATGTTTAATCTATATATATGATATAAGAGAGTGAGTGTAATTCTGTATTTATTTACCTACATTTTTATTCGTGTTCATATAAAAAACGTCTTTGAATATTTGAATTGTACAGTCAAAGCTTGATTAACCGGACGCCTATTGGGCGTCAGTGTCAAAACTCCATAAGAGATGCACCTTGGTGGCGCATTCACCTCACTCGGCCAGCTTCGCGTTCCCAGTGTGTCCATTCTTACTCCGGCCGGCCGGTGTGAGCCTTGTTTTGCTGCGTGTGTCACCATGAAGGGTGCATCTCAGTGGAGTGAAACCATGCCAAGGAATATCATGGCCCCCGTCTATCTCAACTCCATACCTAACTCAGAAGTAGGCAACTGGCAAGGGATTTCGGTTAATATAATTACGGTTACCGGTATAAGTTGAGCTTTGACTGTACTTCATGGTTTCGTGCAGTGCAAGATACGGTGATCCCTTCCCTTCCCTTCCTTGGTGACATAACCACCTGGTGTGATCCCCACACACAGGTGTCAGCTCAGCCCCAAAAAGGGTCGTGTCTTTCAAGAGCTCTTGCGCACGATCCACTGGACCGATTTACATCCCGTTTGTTTCCTGGGGCTGCAAATTGATCCAAGATAACTGTAAATACCCGATATTGGGAGATATGTTTATACAATTACCATCAGCAGTTAATGCCGGGTATTTTCCAGTAATCACAAGACTTCAACCTATCTTCTGATACCCTCAGATTCATTCTAAACTGGGAGTGGGGCGAAATCTCCGGGAAGCCAGATTATAGATTTGACTTCAGAGTCAATTTTGACTCACTTCCTGTTATGTTGACAAACAAACTTTTCGGGTATTTTCCAGTTAACTTGGATCAATTTGCAGCCTCAGGAAACAAACGGGATGTAAATCGGTCCAGTGGATCGTGCGCAAGAGCTCTTGAAAGACACGACCCTTTTTTAGGGGGCGGAGCCGTCGCCTATGTGTGGGGATCGCACTAGGTGGCTATGTCGTCCCTTCCCTTCCCTTCCCTTCCCTTCCCTTCCCTTCCCTTCCCTTCCCTTCCCTTCCCTTCCCTTCCCTTCCCTTCCCTTCCCTTCCCTTCCCTTCCCTTCCCTTCCCTTCCCTTCCCTTCCCTTCCCTTCCCTTCCCTTCCCTTCCCTTCCCTTCCCTTCCCTTCCCTTCCCTTCCCTTCCCTTCCCTTCCCTTCCCTTCCCTTCCCTTCCCTTCCCTTCCCTTCCCTTCCCTTCCCTTCCCTTCCCTTCCCTTCCCTTCCCTTCCCTTCCCTTCCCTTCCCTTCCCTTCCCTTCCCTTCCCTTCCCTTCCCTTCCCTTCCCTTCCCTTCCCTTCCCTTCCCTTCCCTTCCCTTCCCTTCCCTTCCCTTCCCTTCCCTTCCCTTCCCTTCCCTTCCCTTCCCTTCCCTTCCCTTCCCTTCCCTTCCCTTCCCTTCCCTTCCCTTCCCTTCCCTTCCCTTCCCTTCCCTTCCCTTCCCTTCCCTTCCCTTCCCTTCCCTTCCCTTCCCTTCCCTTCCCTTCCCTTCCCTTCCCTTCCCTTCCCTTCCCTTCCCTTCCCTTCCCTTCCCTTCCCTTCCCTTCCCTTCCCTTCCCTTCCCTTCCCTTCCCTTCCCTTCCCTTCCCTTCCCTTCCCTTCCCTTCCCTTCCCTTCCCTTCCCTTCCCTTCCCTTCCCTTCCCTTCCCTTCCCTTCCCTTCCCTTCCCTTCCCTTCCCTTCCCTTCCCTTCCCTTCCCTTCCCTTCCCTTCCCTTCCCTTCCCTTCCCTTCCCTTCCCTTCCCTTCCCTTCCCTTCCCTTCCCTTCCCTTCCCTTCCCTTCCCTTCCCTTCCCTTCCCTTCCCTTCCCTTCCCTTCCCTTCCCTTCCCTTCCCTTCCCTTCCCTTCCCTTCCCTTCCCTTCCCTTCCCTTCCCTTCCCTTCCCTTCCCTTCCCTTCCCTTCCCTTCCCTTCCCTTCCCTTCCCTTCCCTTCCCTTCCCTTCCCTTCCCTTCCCTTCCCTTCCCTTCCCTTCCCTTCCCTTCCCTTCCCTTCCCTTCCCTTCCCTTCCCTTCCCTTCCCTTCCCTTCCCTTCCCTTCCCTTCCCTTCCCTTCCCTTCCCTTCCCTTCCCTTCCCTTCCCTTCCCTTCCCTTCCCTTCCCTTCCCTTCCCTTCCCTTCCCTTCCCTTCCCTTCCCTTCCCTTCCCTTCCCTTCCCTTCCCTTCCCTTCCCTTCCCTTCCCTTCCCTTCCCTTCCCTTCCCTTCCCTTCCCTTCCCTTCCCTTCCCTTCCCTTCCCTTCCCTTCCCTTCCCTTCCCTTCCCTTCCCTTCCCTTCCCTTCCCTTCCTTTCCCTTCCCTTCCTTTCCCTTCCCTTCCTTTCCCTTCCCTTCCCTTCCTTCAGATAATAAGTCAACTAACTTTTAGTTTTTCAAAGTCACTTGCGGGTGACAAAATACACATAATTTGAGGCCCCGGTTAATGTTTTGATAACGTGCAAATTATGGAATGCGTCATGTGAACAATAAACACTAAACAGGTGTGTTGTTTTAGGTATATTCCCTGTCAGAGCATTGGCCAGACCCTATTCTCATTTCGCGAGAACTGTGGTCAGCGCATTGGCTTGACATTATATTCCTCTCTCGCCATTTTATGTGTATTTTTTGTGTGGGGGAGAAATGGAGAATACGGGGAAATGAGTTATATTATCTCACTCTCCCTATTTCTTCCCGGAACCGGAAACGAAATTTGTCCAGAGAGCTGTAGGAGTGTAGGGAGAGAATGGGAGAGAACGAGAGAGAAAGTTTATCGTAATTCCACTTCATACCTATTTGTTTTCTTTACGGACACTTCAAGTTCACTGTTGCGATCATCGCGTGTCTTCTGCAACCTAGTCAGTTGCAGACATTGCACTGCCAGCTCTTTAAAGCAGTGATTATTGATTGTGATATTTTTATAATAAACCTGCGGTGTACTTCCAACAGACTATCTAGCATTTTATTTTTGCAAGATTCGATATGAAACTTCATTACCGTTACCACCTGCAATCTCATATTTCGTTATGTGAACAGCATGTGGCAGTGAGGCGAGTTTCCATTCAGTATTCACCTTCCTATGTACATTATATCCGTTTCTGGGAATCTTTTCAGCTCGACTTCCATACCAGACGGGATATATTTGCAAGAATCATCTTATTATTGTTGTGTTAGCTAAGTGTCGGCAGAGTCTTTATACCTTTTTTTCAACGAGCCCGTTTACTATAGTTCGGGGCAAAAACGGCCGTGACTAATTCACGACTGTCTCTCCCCCTTTTTTGTTAAAACCGCAAGTTCTTATCTGCATAATATATGGTTCCCATCCAAGTCACATGTTGGAATTACATGTTATGAGATAATACCAGCACGATGTGGGTATATAAGGTATATATATATATGCATCTCTTGATATTAGATAACCTGATAACATGTTTTTCTGGTATGAGAAAAATAACGCAGTACGCGTACTACGCAGTCAATTTTGTCGAAGGTTCAGCTCAGATCTACCCTGGAATATGCTTTTTCAGCGTAGTTTGCTTAGGTTCTACGCGCCGCGGCGCTGGAAAGCGCCCTGTTTTACCCCACAGTTCTACCCGACAAAAAATTCTGAAAAAATTCTTAAAATTCCTGAAAAATCGAAAAAATACGATTAAAGAAAAGTTTTAGGTATCTTGTGGACCTTTAAAGTTAAAATATAAAGAGTTTGAACAAAACAAATGAAAAACATGGCTTATACATTAAATATGCAATCATTGATCAACATGATTGTCGCTTGATACTCCTCCCGCGACGTTTTGAAAGCCAGCGTATTGCAATGTGGTATACGTCTATACAGATTCTAATTAACATCTATACTATTTTTAAGCTGAAGTTATGGAGGGAACAGGAAAGGCGCACAACCTTTCCAAGCCTGTAATGATATACGCATTCACCATGGTTACCACCGTGCTAGGTAAGTTCATCATCATGACATGGACATCACCCCTCGATGTCTGATTTGGAGCAATTGGTATAATAGGTAGTTGATATAAAATCTGAGATCTCAGGTCCTTAATCTGTCATTCAGTCACGACCGTTTCCCCCTTTATAATTCAATTGAAACCCCCATGATAACTAACACATTCATTGTTACAGCGTTGGCATTCATGCTTTATTCCCTACCGGCTCCCTTTCTTCCAATCTACCATGCCGAGAGGAACGTTTCAAGTGTTTGGGACGGGGTTATTCTCGGTGTTGTGCCTGTAGGGTATGTATGTTGTTTTCGTATTTAGGGGTTGCTTTCTTGGGTACTTCGCCCCCATCCCTGTTCGCTTGACATGTTATTCAAGGAACAGTCACAGACAGACGTGGCCCAGCTTACGGGCCACACTCGCAAGGCTTTGAGGGCCATAAGCTTAGAGGGCCATAAGCTTAGAGGGCCATAAGCTTCTAGAGGGCCATAAGCTTCTAGAGGGCCGTAAGCTTATAGAGGGCCGTAAGCTTAGGGAACCGTAAGCTTAGGGAGCCGTAAGCTTAGGGAGCCGTAAGCTTAGAGGGTCGTAAGCTTAGAGGGATGTAAATTCAAATCAGGTTTATACCCCTTCCCGTGTGTGTTTATAACGAGTTCAATTCAGGTTTCTATTGTTTCATGTCCCCTAGTTCCGTGTGTGTTTATAACAAATTCAATTCAGGTTTCTAGTTTCGTGTCCCCTTTCCGTGTGACTTTGTGTTTATGACAACAAGTTCAATTCAGGTTTCTAGTTTCGTGTCCCCTTTCCGCTGCACTAATGGAGAGGATTCCTTTTAAACCCATAATGATCTCAGGATCCCTAGGACTGGGAACAATCTATATTGCTAACTGGTAATCTCTGCCGCAGCTACCATTCACTTTGGTTACGAATTGTCACCCCTAAGCTTTTGCGGAGGGGTAATTTCAATACCGACCATTCACTTGTGACTATTATACTGCACACACAAAGCCCTCGCTTGAATGTGTAGGTACACATTTGGCGACATAGAGACCTGGTGCGTGGGGATCGCACCAGGTGTCTATGTCACCAAGGTACACATTTTATAAGAGAGATAAGTGATAGTGATTGGTAGCTGCGTGCGGTATAATATATGACTCACAATATTCACACACATCTTAACCTCTCTCACAGACAGCTATCTACTCTTGTCACTGGTCAGATGCTATGTAAATATGATAGCCGGTACATATTAATGGGAAGCTCCCTAGGTCTGGCAGTGGTTAGCATAGCGTACAGGTTTACATCATAAGCTGTTACTGATAAAAACACTGATCTAATCAGCCTGATTAGGAGATGTGAAGATGAAATCAAATCATTGATTGTATGAATATGATCCTATTCCTAAATGGTGAATTAATCTAAATCGTGGCTATGATGGAGAAATTATGTCTTGGGTCCGTCTTGTGCAGATTAAATCGTATCACAAAAAAATAATTCAATCCCAAAAGCACAGATTTCATTACCTGATTCTTGCATGCTCTGTGATTTAATTGAAACATGCTCCTAGCAGCTGATCCTTTTTCAGTTTCTTTAATCGGATTCTCAATAACACTCTCTATGTCGCTCTTTCATCCATTTTCCGAGTATTTGCCGGCATTTTTACTGGTAAGTACATAATATCTAGTGTCAAAACAGCTGCAGATTTAAGCTGAATTTGATCTGCATAGACATGCACAACAACTGTTTCACTTTCAGTAAACGTGGGACTTGTCACCCAATCATTATCACCTCATTCAGGTTTTGTGGCGGTGACATCATTTGGAGTATTAACCAAGTTGATCCCAACACGAGTGGCCTTTGTAACAGCCCTGGCAGAAGCGGCTCTCAACGGTGCCCAGGCATTCGGACCCTATCTGGGTGGTGTTCTCTATGCTAAGGGTGGCTTCAGGTAAATTATCAGACAAGATTTAGTTGCAACTTTACGTCTATCGTATCAAATGCCAAAAATGCCCGAATGTGACAGTCAACTCCTTTATAGTTATATCGCCATTTGATATTGACACAATATTTCAGTTTGGCGTTCTGGGTGCCAGGAGTTGTGATGGTTGTGTGTGTACTGTTGGAGATGACTGTTCCACATGTTAACACCCTCCCGGAAATAACTGAGGAAAATGATGCCAAAAAGGTACATATCCATATGTGATGGACTCCATTATAATTATATTTATAAATTATATAATATATATATATAGTCCCTGGATGAAGCTACAGCAGAGACGGAAAGAAAATCTTAAAATGCTGTGCTTCTGATCTGATGACAGAAATAACAGTAACCCTGCAGTATCGCACGATATCATGTCATTTTACACGTGTGTTCAGGTGTACAGGGATCCCTGGATAATTCTAGCTGCTTGGCATTGCGCCGCCTGTCAAGTTCTCCTTTACTTCCATCTTCCTACCATGGCCCCGTTCGTAGGTACATTAGCACGTTCACAACAATAACATAATGCGCAACATAATGTGTACAGATCACTAAAATTACGTTTCTTTATTATGGGATACTAGTTAGTAGTATACGGAGCACCAAGTATCTAGTCTGGGTGTTTCCATATCGAGTGATGATTCTAGATCCCTATAGTGCTGGAAGACCATGTTCAGCTAGAGTTCCCCTAACTGCAGCTAATTACTAATTACTATACAATTACTGCAGAGAGAGCACTTGGTGAGGATATAGTATGGACGGGGATTGCTCTACTAGTCAACACTAGTACCATCATAATCAGTGCACCTCCTCTCGGTAAGAAATGCACGGTTATTATATACGACATACGTGTACTAATCTAGGTAAAAAATGAAGTACATATGTACTATTAATAATCACTCAAAACAATATATCTCTTGGTAGATCTAATTAGTGAAGCCAGGATTCTATTAAACTGATGTTTTATTCACTACAGGTTGGTTAATTGACAGATTTAACCCATATTTCTTCGTTGTTTTCTCCGCTGTGATTCTTCCCTTTCTCTACATGTTCATTGGACCTTTGCCTTTCTTTGGGGTAAGTTTATCCTTTCAGATTTAATCTTATAATGTTCTAGGATGACGTTAGAAGGGGTATGATGGTTTTTTCTTGGTTACGAAGTCACCCCTAATATTGCATATAGGGGTGACAATACCGCTTGCCAAAAAATGGCAATTTTCAAGACCTTCTCATAAAAAGTTATCGAAAACTGTAAGCTTAGAGGGATGTAAATTCAAATCAGGTTTATACCCCTTCCCGTGTGTGTTTATAACGAGTTCAATTCAGGTTTCTATTGTTTCATGTCCCCTAGTTCCGTGTGTGTTTATAACAAATTCAATTCAGGTTTCTAGTATCGTGTCCCCTTTCCGCTGCACTAATGGAGAGGATTCCTTTTAAACCCATAATGATCTCAGGATCCCTGGGACTGGGAACCATCTATATTGCTAACTGGTAATCTCCGCCGCAGCTACCATTCACTTTGGTTACGAATTGTCACCCCTAAGCTTTTGCGGAGGGGTAATTTCAATACCGACCATTCACTTGTGACTATTATACTGCACACACAAAGCCCTCGCTTGAATGTGTAGGTACACATTTGGCGACATAGAGACCTGGTGCGTGGGGATCGCACCAGGTGTCTATGTCACCAAGGTACACATTTTATAAGAGAGATAAGTGATAGTGATTGGTAGCTGCGTGCGGTATAATATATGACTCACAATATTCACACACATCTTAACCTCTCTCACAGACAGCTATCTACTCTTGTCACTGGTCAGATGCTATGTAGATATGATAGCCGGTACATTTTAATGGGAAGCTCCCTAGGTCTGGCAGTGGTTAGCATAGCGTACAGGTTTACATCATAAGCTGTTACTGATAAAAACACTGATCTAATCAGCCTGATTAGGAGATGTGAAGATGAAATCAAATCATTGATTGTATGAATATGATCCTATTCCTAAATGGTGAATTAATCTAAATCGTGGCTATGATGGAGAAATTATGTCTTGGGTCCGTCTTGTGCAGATTAAATCGTATCACAAAAAAATAATTCAATCCCAAAAGCACAGATTTCATGACTAATTAATTCTTGATTCTTGCATGCTCTGTGATTTAATTGAAACATGCTCCTAGCAGCTGATCCTTTTTCAGTTTCTTTAATCGGATTCTCAATAACACTCTCTATGTCGCTCTTTCATCCATTTTCCGAGTATTTGCCGGCATTTTTACTGGTAAGTACATAATATCTAGTGTCAAAACAGCTGCAGATTTAAGCTGAATTTGATCTGCATAGACATGCACAACAACTGTTTCACTTTCAGTAAACGTGGGACTTGTCACCCAATCATTATCACCTCATTCAGGTTTTGTGGCGGTGACATCATTTGGAGTATTAACCAAGTTGATCCCAACACGAGTGGCCTTTGTAACAGCCCTGGCAGAAGCGGCTCTCAACGGTGCCCAGGCATTCGGACCCTATCTGGGTGGTGTTCTCTATGCTAAGGGTGGCTTCAGGTAAATTATCAGACAAGATTTAGTTGCAACTTTACGTCTATCGTATCAAATGCCAAAAATGCCCGAATGTGACAGTCAACTCCTTTATAGTTATATCGCCATTTGATATTGACACAATATTTCAGTTTGGCGTTCTGGGTGCCAGGAGTTGTGATGGTTGTGTGTGTACTGTTGGAGATGACTGTTCCACATGTTAACACCCTCCCGGAAATAACTGAGGAAAATGATGCCAAAAAGGTACATATCCATATGTGATGGACTCCATTATAATTATATTTATAAATTATATAATATATATATATAGTCCCTGGATGAAGCTACAGCAGAGACGGAAAGAAAATCTTAAAATGCTGTGCTTCTGATCTGATGACAGAAATAACAGTAACCCTGCAGTATCGCACGATATCATGTCATTTTACACGTGTGTTCAGGTGTACAGGGATCCCTGGATAATTCTAGCTGCTTGGCATTGCGCCGCCTGTCAAGTTCTCCTTTACTTCCATCTTCCTACCATGGCCCCGTTCGTAGGTACATTAGCACGTTCACAACAATAACATAATGCGCAACATAATGTGTACAGATCACTAAAATTACGTTTCTTTATTATGGGATACTAGTTAGTAGTATACGGAGCACCAAGTATCTAGTCTGGGTGTTTCCATATCGAGTGATGATTCTAGATCCCTATAGTGCTGGAAGACCATGTTCAGCTAGAGTTCCCCTAACTGCAGCTAATTACTAATTACTATACAATTACTGCAGAGAGAGCACTTGGTGAGGATATAGTATGGACGGGGATTGCTCTACTAGTCAACACTAGTACCATCATAATCAGTGCACCTCCTCTCGGTAAGAAATGCACGGTTATTATATACGACATACGTGTACTAATCTAGGTAAAAAATGAAGTACATATGTACTATTAATAATCACTCAAAACAATATATCTCTTGGTAGATCTAATTAGTGAAGCCAGGATTCTATTAAACTGATGTTTTATTCACTACAGGTTGGTTAATTGACAGATTTAACCCATATTTCTTCGTTGTTTTCTCCGCTGTGATTCTTCCCTTTCTCTACATGTTCATTGGACCTTTGCCTTTCTTTGGGGTAAGTTTATCCTTTCAGATTTAATCTTATAATGTTCTAGGATGACGTTAGAAGGGGTATGATGGTTTTTTCTTGGTTACGAAGTCACCCCTAATATTGCATATAGGGGTGACAATACCGCTTGCCAAAAAATGGCAATTTTCAAGACCTTCTCATAAAAAGTTATCGAAAACTGGTCTAAAACCAATCTAAAACGTATGGCACTAGTTTGTATAGTAACCAGGACCTGCATTTTACAGAAAGTAACGGTCCGACTACACATACGCACATGTTTAACAACTACGGTGTAACACGTACTACCATATATGGTCATAAAATTCCAATCTTTAGGAATTTTTTCTGACTAGACTATAGCTTAGTTATGAATGAAACCACCTCTAATACCTTTGGAATAGCATTTTACACATTCCTGAAGCTTTTTGTAACCAAAGTCCAGCATCTTCATGGTTTTCCAAAAACAAAAACAGTGTTAATGGCC
>AVPN01001460.1:0-14899 GCA_000695325.1 Pleurobrachia bachei | reverse complement strand
GAGAGAGAGAGAGAGAGAGAGAGAGAGAGAGAGAAAGAGAGAGAAAGAGAGAGAGAGAGATACATACATGTCCCTTGGCTTGGTGAACGTTAGGCAATAATGATCGCAGACAAATTGAGTGGGTGAATAATATTTTGTTGGGTGACAGATTATGACCACATCGACAAACAAACCAATTTATTGGTCCAATACTAATAGTTTGATACTTCCATGATAACTTGAATCCAAAGGTCCAGAATTAGGAACCGAATCAAATACTGGTCCCTGATTGGGTGCTGACCAGTCACGTGACCTAAATAACGATGATGATTCGGTTGGTTCCTGTCCAGAATATATATTGAGAAAGTTGGATGTGAATCATATGATTATCTCTGATTTCACCATTATACATAACCATAACTTTGACTGATTGTTCTTACTCTCATTGAGGGATATCGTACGACTCTTACTTAAGTTAGCAGGTGCTGATTGATTTCGCAATCGCTTTATACTGACAGGCTTTTGCATGTAGCAACATGTAAAAGCCTGCCAGCGCACTGTTTTTGAGAGAACACACATCACTGTCGCTTAAAAAAGTTTAAATGCGGTCTGTTTTGTCGATGACTTCCCTCAATCATACTGAAGTAGACACAAGCCTAGTACCGCACAGACGCAGATGCTTGGTATGGATAACTCAATATTCCCACCAGCAAATGCGTGGGATTGTGCTTGTGTGAGCTGCGGATCAACAGCTAGTGTAAGCCCCATTTTACAAGTTTACAAACGCTTTGCTTTACCGGAACATTTTCATTGCTGATTTGCTTATACAGGAATCTTTTTAAAAATACCGAACATGTAACGAAGCTGCGGCTTCTTTTGAACCATTTGCAGCGTTTTATTGCCGTGCGGCATCCAATTTAGATCTCCACAAAATGTCCGTTCGACTCGGCATTCGCCATTCGGCTCTGTCCTGGTTCATAACACTACGAACCGTCGAGACACTGATATGATAAATTAATATAACACTCATATTTCGGATAATTAACCCCGTACGTTCTGTATTAGCTTAGCTGGTAGGATAATATCTAGGGTCGATATAATAGGGAGAGAAGATGTTGATTCGGATTGATGCCGGAACCCTGCCAACCCGGCTTGCCATTTTTAGCGGAGGTAAGAGATCGTTCCCGGTAATTCTCTAAAGTGAAGTGCCCTCATTTTGTACTAGCCTCTATTACATATAAGTATACCACCCTGCACCGTGTTCTCATGTGAATTACTAAATAGTAGTCCCTAGCAATTACTAGCAATTACTCCTATTTCAGTGATCGGAGTGGGTGTCCTGATAACATCCCTACTCGCTGGATTTGACCCCACCCTCACTCTAAACTACCTCCGATTCCTGGGAGTCCCAGGAGCAATCGCATCATTCCTCCTCTCCTCCTTCCTCATGCACACCCTATTCACCTACCAGCAGCACAAGCGGCACGCCGACTTCCCTCAACCACCCCGGGATACCTTCTTCGATGGGAACTGGCCCACTCTAAAGGCTGCCCAATCTAAAAACCAACTGTTTGATAAGTTTGGGGAGTGGGTGGATACGTATGGTCAGACTATTCTGTTCTGGAGGCAGTATTCGCCCAAGTACTTCACTTCAGATCCGGATATAGTGAGGAGCATGTTGACGGAGATTTCAATCTTTACCAAGTTTAAATTCATCCCCAATAGGTCAGTAGTAATTTGGTGTCACCACATATCATCCCATAGATGGCTCAAATGCAGCCGTCATAATAATCACGTGACGTCACATGATCTCCATTAACTGTTTATTAACCATTCATATGATCTTTACCAAGTATTTATCCCCAATCATAGGTCAGTCTTTGTTCCCAATACGTCACTCTTTATCCCCCAATCATAGGTCACTCTTTGGACAGCGTATGACGGGTACCTCTAGTTTCCTCACCGTGGTGGGCGGCTCCCAATGGGCCATCAAACGGAAGGTGATGTCCCCCTATTTCTCTAAAATCCACCTCACAACCATGTTTGATAAATGCCACGATTACATAAAACGAGGACTGGAGCTACAGTTTGAGGAAGTGGAGATGAATAAGACTAATGTGGATATTGTCGAATATTACGGGGAGCTATACCAATTCTTCTTGGGCGCTCTAGGATTCGATCTTGACTGTGAACTGGTGAGCAAGAATGCTAAATTCCACAACGCCGCCATTCAGGGTATCCTAAAATGGGCACCTCTCCAATTCGGTAGCATCAGGGATGTTCTCAAGATGAGGGTGGATAAGAGTGTCAATAACACCATCTGCTACCTGACCAAACTGAGGAACATCTCAAGGGAGATCATTGCTGTGAAGATGGAGGAATACAACACTAGTGGACCTCAACCCGATGACATCATTCATCACGTCATCACTGCCAACCAACTGTATGATGAACCAGGAGTGACGCCTGCTGACAGAATCACCTACATGACTGATGATATAGTCACCATCTTCCTGGTTATTGACAATATGGCCAAGACTCTAGCCAACATGTTGGTAAGAGTTATGAGGGAACCGCGGGTTTATAAGAGGATGGTGGAGGAGATTAGGGAGGCTAATCTGACGTCACTGACTTCAATGGATAAGAGTTTGAGATATACCGAGATGGTGATCTTGGAGACTCTGAGACTGCATCCCACTCTGATGAGAGGAATTAGAGTGACGAAGAATGAAAACACGGAGCTGAATAACGGGCTGGTGATCAAGGATAAGGGAATGATATTTTTCGGCCAACTCGTCCTTCACCGGTCAACCAAGTACTGGAAAGACCCCTATGAGTTCCAGCCTGAGCGATGGGAAAATGGATCCAAGGATATCACACCCTTCACATACCTCCCATTCGTGGCAGGACCGAGGGTGTGTATGGGGAAACATCTCGCTATGTTAAGTATGAAGCTGGCTCTCTATTACACCTTTAAGACCCATGATATGACCCCGATTGTGGGGGAGGAAAAGGATATGGACTGGGATTACAGGTTTACAATTGTGAGACCAACAAAAGGGTATACAGTCAACTTTTCTAAAATCAGAGAGGAAGAAGAGGAAACGTGTTAGAGGGAGAGGAAACATGTTAGAGGTTTACTATTGTTCGGCCAACTAAGGGGTACACGGTCAACTTTTCTTTTTTAGAGAAGAGGAGACATGTTAAAGGAAGGATATAACAAAGAAAAGAGAGTGCTGAAAGAGGAGAGGAGAGTGCTGGTGTAAGACCATATCACTGCACACTTGAGAATGGGACCTTCTCTGGGTTTGAGGATTGAGGAAACCCGCTAGGGACTATGGCAATTTGAGTGGGACCCATGGCTGCTGCTGGCAGCAGTTGAACTGGAGTGTGGACACAGTGTCTCAAGACAGCAGTGGACTCAATTTGTGTGGTAGTCTGTTCGTTACTGATGAAGGAAGGTCCACGAACGACCCCAAAGACATGCACTTCTGGTTCAGAAGAAGACAATATCTTTTTTACCAAGGGACGCTTGTTTAAATATGAAAATCTTCTTCTTTCTGTTTTTCAAATAAGAATATATTATTGAAGGAGGAGTGACCCCTCTTGTAGAGGGTAGTTTATGACTGAATGTAACTGTTGGTATACCATAGTTCTCCCCCTTTTTCATATCCTGTTTTATTCTGTTCTTATCTTAGTAGTCTAATGGTGTTAACCATAAACTGCTTAAAGTGCAAGAACAGCGGTCAGAGCAATGGCCAATGTCGTGATCACAGCGGGAAGGCAAATGTTTCGAATACGTATTCTGTATGGGACATGACTGTGTAGGGTATCATAGGTGTGAGCCGTGAGGAGTATTGATGTACGCCGTACGTGGGATATATTGCTGCTTTCTTAACACACAACTGAGGCAACTACAAACACAGTATTACAACGAAGCTACTACAACGGCTACTCTAAACACCTTACAAGTAACAATATAACGACAAACTGGATGAAGTGGCAGTGACACGTGGCAAACTGGAAATACATGATCAGCCTGATGGTGATATTTCAATGGTTATTAGTACTTACGGTGAAGTTTTTGAATTTTAGATCTCTAGCGGGAATACAGAATATCGAGCCAGATTTTTTGGATCTCCATACCACTGCGTCTTCCATTTCTTCGTCAAGGTCCTACAATTTAGTTGATATTCAGAGGTTGGTAAAGCGGTAGGCTACAATAAAAGGTTTGAAAATCTAGTTCAGAAAACGATAAAGGTTTAAAAAGCAGGTTAGAATCGAACCGTGAGGTGATTTGAATTCAACAATGTATGGTACGTGCAATATTAGTTATAAGAACCAAAACTGTTTGTGAACGGAAGAGTTTTTCCAGGAAACCCAAATGCCAAACACAGCAAATTAGATCCAGCGATTCTATCCGTTAATTTGCAAAACACCTACTGAGCTATATACTGCAATTACACATGTGATCTCTTTATTTAGCATGCATGGAAATGATCGTCAAATGATCACTAGTTCTGATCATGTTCACATCATTTATTGTCTTACCTGATCATCCTTTTGTTCCTTTTGCTTCTTCTGCATCTTGATGAAGTAGCAGTCGTCCTAAAGTAAGGGGGTGATGGGGAACTTTAGTAGGAATTTTCATAACCAAGCCCAAAAAAAACTTGTTATTTAGTAACTAGGACAATATAACTGTGTCTTTAGAAGAAATAAAACATATTATAGAATCCATAGAGGTAAGTCGTTAGTAGACTATTTAATACTAAGCTAATGGGACGTCGTATGAAAATAGTTTTAATCCAAGGCAGACACAGAGCGGTTCGTACCACGTTTTAACGAATGACATGTGGACTAGACCAATACTTAATTAATAATAATAGACCAATACGGATATAATTAATGTTCACCATTTTCAGTAAACGTTTATCTTAATCCCATCTCTCTCATTCTCTCATTAAATTCATTATACCCTAACCGATTCCCCAATAGACCATACGTAAAGCACTAAAGCAGAGGCTATTCCTCAGACGGCAGACAGGTCAGATACTACAGTAGTAGAGTCTACCGAAGTAGTAGACACTAGACGGTAGTCGGACAAAAACACACCCGTTACCTCCCTCCCTCTCTGATCTTGAACTCTCTCCGTCTCCCTCTCTGTCTCTCCCTTTGAAGTATCAATACTATTAGTTTGGTACATCAAGACAGGTCAGAAAGGCGTGAGAAATTTATTATCCCGAGCACTTTGCTAAAAAAAGGTTAACCCAACCCATACATATACACTTACCCTGCCGAGCGCCTTCTCGATTCCTTTTCGGAACGCCGATTTCCGGCGTGTCCTGAGCTGAGGCTTTTGTGGCTCCGGAACTATCTTTTGAGACGCTGCTGGTGAGGTTATCTCCGGGATCACAGGGTCTACAACAGCAGGTTCAATAGCTAGTTGTTGAGGCCGGATATCATGAGGGATGTCAGGGACCACCGGTTCAGGACATTGAGGGGGATTGATCACAGGAGGAGGAAGACTAGAAGATGAAGGATCCTCAGATTCCTCTAGTTCTCCGTATTCAATTGCCGGCGGTGGGGTGTCTTTATCCATATTGTACTACGAGAGAGGAGAGATACTTTAGTACTACTACTGGACTAGGAGAGTTAGACTCACCTATAAGTGCTCTAACTGTTAGAGCAAATCAATAAAACTGATCGCAAAATACAATAACAAGGCAACGGAAATGAAAAAGAGGATAATGTACATATTGCATCGAGCCTAAAATTACTAAATATATTGGCGGGAAACCTATACTATTATACATATGTTGTATGTGCATACCATACTCCATAAAAACACCAAAACCACAAGCTAAATAATTGTTGTGCTGTCTACATATAAAATACCGTGCGAAATTTCACATAACAGAGATCGTACAACAAGGAAAATCCATATTAGATCTAAACGATGTGAGAGAGAATCGTTTGACTCATCAATATGATCTGGCTGACTAGGTTGCAAAAATCAACAACTTTAATTAACTACTTTCTTTCTCTATAGTCTCTCTTTCTTTCTTTCTCTCTCTCTCCCTCTCTCTCTCACTCCCTCTCTCACTCCCTCTCTGCCATTCTTTCTTTCACACCAGGAAATAGCAAACCAAGATTGATCAGAATTTATCCACTTCATGGCAATCAGCAGGTAGAGAAAGAAAAGGAGAAGTACGCTTAGTCTCCAACTCCTTAGTAAAACGAGAATCTGGGAAATATCTTGACAGTTCTTAAGAACCAATTAGTTCATCCAAGAACTGTCAAGAGATCATGGGTAATTGATTTCACATCTACCACACAAACTACACAAACACAATCTCTGATAAGAAGAAAAGCAGATTAATGATCGTCCAATCAGAGCTGCATGGCTATTGGCTCCTCCTAACAATCAAAGTACCAAAATCACAAGTGTTTTCCTTAAAGGTATAAAACTAAGATGGCATCATATAAAAACAGGTCATACCAATTACAATCTGAGCTAGGTTGTGATATATAAGTGAGCTAGCCAACACCTACAATATGTATGGTAGTTATCTAAGTGAGGCCCTTCCTACCTAGAACATAACATACCTAGAACATAAGTAAGCTAGGCCCTACTATACGGTGGTATAAGCATGAGGTCCTACACCTACGAAGAAAGTACCCAGTAACTAGATGATACATAAGTGAGGTGGTATAAAAAGTACCCAGTAACCAGGTAATATAGAGGTGGTATAAAAAGTACCCAGTAACTATAGCACCAGGAAAGTCATTCTAATGAATTCATTGCATCACGTGCGGGGTGTACCCAAAAGCACACGTTACTTATATTTTAACAAGCTGTTGCAACCTTAAGTACCAATACTGGAGTACTATAATACCCCCCATGGCCATCTAAGAGACAAAATATATTTGAAATATTACAAGTATGTCTTGTTTAGGTTGGGAAGTACAAAACAGAATACGCATATATATAGATGCTAGGAGCAGTTACTCAATTAGTGTCGACCGTTGGGTCTGAGTAGGTAACGATCTAAATGCCTATTTAGTTCATCTCCGATATTAGAACACAGACATGGTAGATCAGTTGAAAACGTGTGGCAGACTCCATATTACGGAGTTTACCACACGTTTTCAACTGATATTCCACGCTTTATCGAAAAAAATAATAGCGTGGTGATTTCGTGGTCACATAATCGATCTCTGAACCGCAATGGCAATTATGTGACACTGGCAGAGATGTGGCCATACAATAGAAAATAGGAACACACATGTGATCAACACAAAGGGAATGAATGAACAACACGTCATACAAATCAAGCTTTCCTTTGGTAGGATTAAAATCGATCATAGAAGGGTTGAAGAATGAAGACTGCAAACTCGACATTAAACTGCAAAAACAAGACAGCAAAATTTCGATGGAATTGGTTTTTATATAAATGTTAAAATTATACATGCATATATTTTTAAACAGCACTGATGGCCGGAATTAAACTAAAAGAATCGCAACTTAACTACAAAACGACTTAATTATCATAACGACCTATAATTATTACTGTACCTTCATTCTTTAGCATAACTCGCAATTTTGCCATTTTCTCCGGATTTGCGTTTCTTCCCTCAGCTTTCCGAGCCTAGAGTACAAACTTGATAGATTACACGAATATTATTATGCAGAATAAAAACATGTCAAATCATTAAAATCGACTAAATTAATATCAACTATCAACTAATTAAAGGATATAAAATCTAATTAACTACCTGCATCCTCCAGAGAAGGTTTAGATCTGTCCCACTATCAGAGGTATTCAATGTTTGCTGATCTAGATCCTTTTGTTTTCCCATCAGCGCTGGCGAGGACTGTATTGTCATCAACTTTCTCTGATTAGCTTGGGCACCGAACCTGCTGTGAAAGGTAGTTTAAAATATTGTTTACTTTATTGTCAGGAAAACGCTTGTACGAGAAAGGGTGATAGAGGGTCGACTTCCAAGCGGAGTGAGGAGAGCGGTAAAGCATCGGGCACAAAAGTACTTACAGTACACAAAAGTACTAACAGTACACAAAAGTATACTCAGTATTTACAAACTTGTGCATTTTGTTGAGGACAAGTTCGCTGGGTGTAGGTGGTGTTATCTTCTTGTTGTTATCTTCCTGTTTCTCCCTCTCAAAATCACACCATTCTTCCTCTATCTCTGCCAACTTTTGTGAAGAAATACCTGTAGTGTAGGGGAATACATTACTGTAGGTTTATAGGACACAAGAATGTCCTGTACATTATTATAAGTTGAAATATGATGATCGAAGGTCCGGGGTGTGTTTCTAGATATCACCCTTGCTTTCTGGTCGAAGTTTTTTTTTCAGCAATCAATTCAATTAACCTTGGTTTTTCGTTCGACCATGGGTAATTCCCAGAGCGCTCCCCAGCTTCTCAGCAATGCTTTGTCTCCGACGTAGGGGTGCCGGCTGACCAGGTACTATTAGCGAGGATCCAGTACTAAAATGGAGAGCGGGGTCAATTGATTGTTATTGTACTTGTTAATTTTGTGACTTATAAGAATCGTAATAAGAGCTTCTTGACTAACTCAATAACTGATTCGATTTGATAATAACGGTTACCATCGGGCATCGGCTTGGACCCCTGATGAGGCTGTCCTACGCACAGGGGCCATGGCCAATTAATTACTGATTAGTGAAACCAACGCAGACATCGCTATAGTTCGCTAAACAATCTGCCAGAGAGCTCTAGCTCTTACCTTTTCCGGGGTGCTGAGGGAAGCTGAATGGTGTCAGAGTTTCCATTCTGATCAACCTGTTCCAATGCAGTATAAATCGCAGACATGATTCTGGAGGAAATAAATACATATGACAAACGAGAATTTGGGGCAGTTTGTTCTTTGGATACATAAATTAGGCAATGAGAGCTCTACAAATAATGGACCAAGATTACATTTTAGAGAACAATTAGAATTTGTCCTGAATAAACTGAACAATGGAGGTGAAGAATAGCTAATGACAGTATTTCATCAGCTTCATATAATACTGCAGTGTGCATGATACAATGCAGACTAATATTCAGCTAATGTACTATGGACTATAGTACTAGAGCCTGGGTCACCTCAATATAATAATATACATGGCCTATTGGATGGATATTAAAGTCAACATCTGCAGATGCGCAATAGCATATAACACACGTGCTTCACATATGGAGTTAGAATCACAGTAATAACCACACATTGTTGTACTTTTAGTGTGAACCAAGAACTATCCTGTGAACTATATGAACTGAATTGTGAAGTGTATGAATTTAAATGTAAAGTTTGAAGTTTGAAATGCGAAGTTTGAACTGTAAAGTGTGAACTAGCCTGTGAAGTGTATGAACTGAACTGTGAAGTGTAAATTCCTTGGACTGTAACTATGCTATAACGGACCGTCGAACCAGATTATAATAAAAGTATTAGCAAGGAAAATTGTCAATGTTTGGGTATAATGTATGTTTTCAAGCTGCCAGCAGACACACAGACAACAGGACAAGCAGACAACACGATCTGTTAGACCAGTATGCAAGGAACTAAAGTGTTTAGTATGGTAGGATAAAGATGGATTTTGATCTTGCCGCCTTGCCAAACAATAAGAGCAAAGAATGAGCGGGAGATATCTCCTAGATAACAATCATATAGGGCTAGATAATATAAAATATGCAAAAGCATTTCCGTGCTTAACAAAAGTAGAACAAATGAACATGAGGTGAAGTACGTGCTCTATTATAATGAGTATGACCTCTATTAGAGGTGTAGTTCCATGGGTGTTGTCTAGAGTTCTTACAAAACAGCTAGAACAAAACGAAACAATTCAGTGATGTAGATCTCATATTGTTCTACTTCGGATATTTAACCAATAAAAAGTTGAACAATTACCAAAGGTTGTTTGTTGGTCTATACAACTTGTGTCATGCCAGGCAACTATCTTATGAGGAGACAAAAATCATAAGAAGATAAAGTATAAAATAGTTTGAAAGTGCAAAATGGACCGAGATTTCTTCTAATTACGGATGATCCTCGTTTCTACTTAAATAATAAATCCATTTCGAGAACTGTCTATATCATATTATATACGACCTTTTAGGCAATTATAAATGTCTTGGGAAATAGACAGCCAGATATATTCGAATAATATATACTTCTTCAGAGTATTTTCTTAAGAGTTCGTTCTGTGTTACTAAACTCCTATAGAGCTTCTACAATTGAGCCTGCATGTTTCAGCGAAGATGCATGTTAAAGATGGTAACCAATGTGGTAAAGAGGGTTGGAGTTAGGACACATGGATCAGACTCCATCTATGAAGAGGCAGGTTGACACCCTTCAGGACCACTCCGCACCCGACGATTATAGGAATACTGCAAAAGTAATGCCCAATATAAACGATCTCTCTGCTAAACTACACGGCGCTACTAAAAGAACTACTGCAACTACGTTGACAGACATGCTATTATATAACAGATACTACGATATGGAATAAAGACCTAGGAAGGATCAGCTCAGGAGAGAATATGTTTCTCTGTTCGTATGAAGGATATGTTACTCAAAGAAGGCGTAGCTTATATATTAGGACTGAAGAGCTGGGGATAAAAAGAAAGATGCCTATCTTTCTTTTTATTTTCGACTTCATATCCTAGGATATGCAGTAGAAAATGCAGACTGATGCATTAATATTTGGCGGAGAAGCATTTTTTAGGGCGTTTCAAAAAACTTTTTTCGCCTTCTTCTTGCCGTCAAGAATCTATTTCATCACCTTTTTACAAGTATGTGTCTATTTCGCTCAGGCTTTATTCCTTGCTTTTCTAAGCTGATATAAATCGGGATCCGTCTTCAAAATCGTCTTAGAACTGTATTGTGAAAACGAAGGCTGATATTTACTGCAGTCGACCGTGAGGCACGGGAGAGAGGGGGGAAGGTCAAGCGACGACCGGACGACAGTGTGCTCAGATCGGGTCGGCACGGCCAGGCTAGCCTTTTTCGAGAAAAATGTGGTCTTATAAACGTTCTACACCTCACAAAGCTATTATTGAAATCGATCTCACCCGCGGTATAGGCTTGTGTGTCGCTACTTAAAAACTCGTTATAACACTATGTATAACAGTTTATCAATACAGAAAGAAGGAGAGAGAGATAAAAAAGTGAGGCTGATAGGATAGTTATGTTTAAGCAGTCTCAATGTTTAGGCTTATGCTCATGTTTATAAGGCACCAACTGCTGTATCCTACTTACAATTGTTACAATTCGCAGAAAGAGAGAAAGAGAGGAGAGAGAGAGAAAAAAAGAGAGAGAGAGAGAGAGAGAGAGAGAGAGAAACTCAATGAGTTGAAGCTCATGTTTAGGCTACAACTGCTAATAACTGTCCCATGACCCAGAGAGCAAATTGAGGTTCTAACTGCAAGTCAAATGTCACCTTACAGTTTTGCTTTTGACAAGGCATATTACCGCCTACTTCGGGTTGGACGGTTGGTTTGTGGTACCAAGCCGACGTTCTACAAAGCTCTTTGAGCGGTGTGACGCAGTGACGCCCAAACTGGTGCAATGCAAGTTATTTAGGCTACCCAGTTTAATGACTGCACAGTCTTTTGGTATTAGGCTGCTACATTGTAAGTACATAAATTACAAGGGGTTTGCATATGTATCCTTCTACTCTATCTCTCAGACCCTCTCTCCTTTCCCATTTTCTCTCTTCTCATTTCCCCAGCTGTGTTTGTAAACACGTACCACATGTGCAGCTCCAGTAGATTGCCTGGCTAGACTGTGTTTCGGGCGCCCCGAAATAAATGTAAAGGGAGGGATAGAACACAATATAGGTAACAACAGAAAGATATAGAGGAGCATAAAACACTGCTTTCAGAAGAGGTTTGTAGATGAAGATTGGAAGATTGGAAAATTAAAGAGAGTGCTACAACCATAGAGCTCAGGCGAAGACAGATTATAATGGAAATATAGTATAGGGACAAAGCTTGTATAAAAGCTGTAAAGACTGAACTGCAATTTGATGAATGATATGATTTACAGTCTGTAGATTACACTAATCAAGTCCCTCCTTCACTATTGGTAGAAGAAGAATCTACATCTAGTAGTAATCAATACAACTGTTATTACTAGATTGTAACTGTTATTACAGCTATTGTAACTGCAAGAGAGGAGGAGTTCAATATATGTAACATATGTTCAAGTAACAATTAACAAGAGATCCAAGAAGGCTTCAACATATTATTCAAGCTGCTAGTGTTGGGGTTCAAACAGGATGAGATACCTAAATAGTTTCAGTGGCAACGAAGATGGTTACCATGGCATTATGGTAACGGAGTTGGTTACCATAGCAACGAAAATATAGTTTCAGATGGGAGATATACCGACCTAGACCAAGAGAAGGACGTAATTGTATTTATAAGTAGATACAAATTGAAAGATATCTAGATAGTAGATACACAGCAGAACTGACACAGCAGGTAGACATGATTATATAATCAAACGAGAAAAGAACAGACCATGGTCGACCATGCAATTGAATCATTATCTACGATTTATTAATTGCGGTTCATTATAGCCCGCCGTAAAATTGCAGCGGTTCTATTTTATACACTACTACTTTTGACTGCCGAAAATTTTCAGTTTTAAAACTGTATGAATTTTCAACATTTTATCTGAACGCTTACAAACCTGGTAGGGGGCTGTCTGGCGGCGCCAACCCTGAGCAAAACTTGGTCTGGCGCCGACAGACAACTGCATACAACCTAGGAGAGGAAGAACTACAGGTTTCGAAACTAAAAGGTAAAACTAAAAGCAAAAACCGAGCACTCACGGTGCATCGCACAAAGTATCGGTCAGCAAAAAGGGGAGGTGGCATGGTTCGTGTGATATGACTCGTGTCGCTTGAGCGATGACATTACACGCGCGCGGCGTAGACCGCACGTGCGGATTTTCTTCAACTGCAAGAGGCCGGATAAAGCGCTGACAAGCGCAGAAGGATGGCACACCATGAAACATTATCGCGTGTCAATCTTAATAGGACAGTATATCAAATTAGTTAGTACCTGTTTGTATGAGTAGGGTGGTGCTAGAAGAGAGAAGCTGGCCATTTTGGTCCTGGATCGATGGCAGATTGAGCTTCGATAGGTCTCTAAAACTACCTGAAACACAAGTTTTAAACTCATCTAATTCCAATATTCCATGACACCGCATGTACTCGACAGTGCAGCGAAAGAAAGATAGAAAGAAACAGGGGACTACCTCCACGGGAGAGGGGGAAGGCGTGAGCAGCACCATTTCCATTTGGTTTCAGTCTATCGGACAGAGATCTAGAGAGACTTCGTCCCACTGCAAGTGCACAAAACAATGAATGATTAAAAAGGAGGACACATTATCGTTATTGTTATTGTTATTGTTATTGTTATGGATCGAGACATCCGAGGCTGATTCAGACCTGGCAGTTGAAGTGTAGCATCTGTGAGAGGCGGTGGGATTGGGGCAGTTACCGACGTCTTTCTGCGAGACATAGTGCAGCAGGTCTGAGCTAGGGATCAAAGAGAGAACAATATGAGTGAACACATGCATGGCTTCATTCTTCAATTCAAGTAGTTGAGCTCCACCGCTCCACCAGTGATTACTGAAGCTACAATTTTAATTGTTAAAGTAATAGCTCTCACAGCTCAAGATTGACTGAAAAATGCTTGAGTTCACTGCATGCATACTGCAATCAGCTGTTATTCAGTGCTTCCAATCAGTTCACAGCCTGACATCCCCCTCTCCCGATCTATCTTTATCTCAGTCTGATCTCTCTCTTACGCTTTATATTTGTCATGTCTCTCCCTCGCTATCCGCTCTCTATATAATATGTGTGACAGAAATGTGATCAATTTTCATTCTTAGAAGTTGATCGAGTTCAGATTTATTAATCACACGTGTCTTCAACCAATAACACGTGGTCTCTAACCATATATGCCAGCTGCTGTACCAGCTCATTTCACCATACAATCCATGCATAGTATTAGTATGCGCCAATGACCGCGATGACCCCTTGGTATCGAAGACACCTCACACTCCGGGCGACCTTCGCGCGCGCTGGCAAGGGGTTACTTCGTTACCAAGATGACCCCATTAATTTCCATTTCCCTTGGGTTGCCTGACATGGACACTGTGTCAATTCAACATTTATCCAATCGTTTTCGATTGA
This sequence comes from Pleurobrachia bachei, assembly GCA_000695325.1. NCBI lineage: Eukaryota > Metazoa > Ctenophora > Tentaculata > Cydippida > Pleurobrachiidae > Pleurobrachia > Pleurobrachia bachei. The sequence continues at coordinate 687 of AVPN01001460.1, read as the reverse complement.
GATAGAGAATGAAAGAACTTGAGATTGAGCACTGAGAAAGTCAAACTCTGTGTCGCGCCACCGACCCCATATGAGCTTGAGCGCACTGTCAAATCAAACCGGTGTCTGGCGTCGCCAGATAGGTCCTGGTCGACCAATGTTGAACCTCGAGTTCTTTCCTTCTTATTTGAATACAAAATAATTCATTCATTTGGTTTGCTGCAGAGAGGTTTCTCAAATAAAAAGGACAGAGGATAGAACACTTTTAAATTCATATATAACAACACGATCGCGTCTAAACACATATCTCTCTGTATATATATAATTTCACTTGCTGCTCGCATGCATGCCCGCTAAAACCTAAACTAAAAAAGTCCTGCGGTCATATCTCCGGTTCCTGATGAGATGAAGTCTAGATCTAGAAGAGAAAATCTCGATTTCATCAGGAACCATTTTCAGTCGACCCAGTTCCTTTTTAGTTAAGGTTTTCAGTTCAGTCCTTTTTAGGGGATCATTTTGGCACTCTCTGCAGGGGCAATTATATTCCAGGTACCGAATATTTTGTATTTCACTTGTCCCCTTATTTTTACAACCGAGGCAGTAGACAATATAATTTTGCAAATAATTAACTCTATGCGTAGTATATTAATTTCTCTCAAATACAGTCGGACCTCCATTTAACGGCCCTCCATTTAGCGGCACCTCCAT
>AVPN01001458.1:3981-14134 GCA_000695325.1 Pleurobrachia bachei | reverse complement strand
TTCGTCACTGATGCTTTTCCAGCCCTCATTCCAATAGTGTCTAAGATTGTGAACACCAGTCTCACCAAAGGAGAAGTCCCTGATAGCTTAAAGTCTGCTGTTATTCGACCATCATACAAGAATAGTGACCTAGACCCCGATGAACTCAATAGCTACAGACCGCTTTCAAACCTTTCGTTCATCTCGAAGGTCCTAGAGAAATGTGTTGCTGACCAGCTTACTGACTACGTGGAGAGTAATGGACTGTTCAGTGAAGTTCAATCTGCATATCGCTCGAAACATAGCTGTGAAACGGCCACTATCAAGATAGTGAATGACATACTAGTGCAGCTGGATAAAAAGACCAAAGTCATCCTAGTTCTTCTGGACCTTTCAGCGGCATTTGACACCATCTCCCATGCCAAGCTACTAAACCGCCTGAAACACGACTATGGAGTGACCGGAAAGGTATTGAGCTGGATTGAATCATATCTTACTAATCGAACAGCTAGAGTAAAGATAGGTTCGGTCGAGTCAGAGGCGAGGTCTATCAGCATTGGTGTTCCTCAGGGTTCAATTCTGGGGCCTCTCTTGTTTATATTATATACGAGAGATCTGCAGAAAATAGCGGAACTATATGGGCTCAACCTGCATATGTATGCGTGATGTACCGGTGATGATGTACCGGTGAGGTCTAACTAGGGGAGATGGGGCGCGATCGAGACTCCCACCTGACCGGACACAAGTAAAACAAACTGTCTCGTGGCCGGGAAAGTAAATAGATAAAATATATAAAAGGACGTTCTCTCGAGGACAAACTTCCTCTAAAATCGATCACCCAGAACTGACTCAAATATCCCCTTCTCTCCAACTCAGCTCATCTCGAGCTCTGCTCGGTGAATCAAGTCGTGCGCTGCGTCACGCTGCAGTGTACTTTCTCAAAATGCGCCACTGCGATGCTGACGAGAGTGCACTCTCCTAGGCGCGTTCTCAAACTGCGCTACTGATCTCTGCTCCTATCTCTCTCATCGCGATCTAGCCTGCGATAAGATATCCGGGTCTACTCTCAACTGATCTGAGGTCTAGTCTCTCATAGCGGCCTTATCCTGCAATGAGAGAGTAGACCGTACTCTACACCATTATCATTCGTTATCTTAGTATGGTACCGGTTTTTGAACAAGATCTCCAAAATGACTGATTTTCAGATCAACATTTTCGTATTTTTACAAGTGTTTTGGTACCCTACGAAAAATTTAGCTTCCAATTGGCAACAAAAGGCATGTTTTGTGATTAGATGGCATTTACACTATCGATTAGTGAAGGTTTCAGACAATTTTAAACGATTTTCTGACCCTAGCAGCCCAAAAACGGAAAATGAGACGCTTACCCGACCTAATTTGGCAAAAATGGCACAAAAATTGCTAATTAACGTATAATCAGATAATCAATACGCTAATCTACTACATTTTCTCTCCCCCATCCGTTAAAACAAGCCGTATCTCATTCTGACTAGTTTTTCTTAGTTAAATACCCAACGATCAATCATTATGAATCACCCTAATAGTTACCATTGCTATATCAATTCACAAGGCTCAGCACTCAGCATTTAGCAGTTCAATATTTAGGTGTCTATAATTTGGACTGACAACCCCTATCTCCAATCAGGATTAGCAGTAGAACGATAACACCAAGGAAAAAGAGTACAGGTGGACACATTGAAATCATTCTGTCTAGCTGTAAGTAATGAAATTTTTTCCTTGATATATTATCTTGTGAATCTAGTTCTAATTGGCAGATCAATTAAAATTACTAATTGGGAGTCCCATTCGGACATCTATAGGACTATCAGAGATCTGGTATACGAAACTCACAATTACCCCCCCTATCCCCTTATTTCAGCAACGGATGTCTCCTGTCCCATCCCCACCGGACCCTGTCCCTCAACACAAACAACAGCCTGTTCCTATGATGCCCAATGTGGGGCCGGACTAAAATGCTGCCCCAGTTCCTGTGAGGATGTTACTCAGAATTATTGTGCTGCACCCGTGGTGGCGTCATGAGCTGCAGCAGTGGAGATAAAATATAACTTGGAGAATCTCAACCCTAATATATTAAACCCTGATTAATTAGGGATATAATTAGACATATAATTGACCGATTCTTATAGCACTAGCAGATATTATTTACTGACCTAAAATTTATATTATTGGACATTTTCAGTTTGTTGAATGAACTGTCACTCAATAGATTAAGCGGGTTTATTACTCATTGATGAATGCCGAATACTGACTTTTTACCCGAGAGAGAAACTGAGCTGAGCCCTGATATGAGAGGGACAGAATATCTAATCAGCCGATACTTTATACCTTGAATAATTGACTTAACTAATTAACTCGACCATAAGAAGGGTGTGTTTTATACTCATGGAATTTTTTAGGTGTTTTTATACGCGAGATGAAGATACGATTGAAGGCAAGAGACAGGGATACTATTTTAGGTTTTTAATAACAGTTTACAGTGTATATCAATATCATTGACTGTTCGAAATCTCGACTCTTTATGAGATAAAATAAAAAGACATGTTTTTCAATTTGAATTCCGTTAAAAAAAACAGAGACAGTCCATGCAATTTACCTACCACTCGAACTCGAACTCGGCGCCAGATGTGTTCATTTTCGGAACGAGAACTATATCATCAGTCAGATAGCATCCTATATCAAGTAGAGTGATCTAGTACCCAGTACAGTGAGATGAATTATTTTTACCCCACGGTGATCCACATTTCAAAAAACAATATCTTGCAACGTCATGTCACTGACACTTAACTAATCTGAATTAAATGGGACCTACACGTGCCTCGTAGCGTACTGGGGGATGGGAGGGAGGTCCGAGACTCCATCAGCAGTTTCAAACTTTTCAACACTACTTTAAACAAATTAATTTGAGGTAAGCTGAGTTCTAGTGTTCAACTGGCTCTCTTCGGAGGCCGGTAACACTTCCTTTTGGTCTGCCTTCCCATCGGGAGGGCGATAATAAATCGAAAATAATAACAAACTGACTGCTGTGTTCTGTGTGTCGTCATGTGTGTTGTGTGATGTTTCCCTCACTCTCAGAGAGTGTGTATGAGGCTGTATTAGCATTCAATTATGAGAGTTTCCCTCCGCAAATTCAGTATATATCGGGAGACGTGTAATTTGAAGAAAGAAGAAGGTATAAAGGCGCTCGGAATTGATGAATGTCGGATACGGCCATACTCGGTTGAATGCACCCGATCTCGGAAGTTAAACAACCGCAGGCCGGGTTAGTACTTGGATGGGTGACCGCCTGGGAATCCCCGGTGCAGTATCCTTTTTTCAACTTTTTTGGCAAATTAATCAATAAGGTCACCCACATTTTTGGTGACTTTTTAGGTGAATTTCTAGGTCATTTTGGTGACTCTGACAGCTTGAATCTCTCTGTGAGAATCTCACAGTTTTGTGAGGAGTTACTGCTGCTGCAGCAGAACTGGTAGAGCTTATTAGATCACGTGACCGGGTCACGTGGTACGCTGCTCGTAGTTGAATTATTCCATATTCGGAAAGGCCACCTACACGTGACTCGTGGCGTACTGGGGGATGGGAGGGAGGTCCGAGACTCCATCAGCAGTTTCAAACTTTTCAACACTACTTTAAACAAATTAATTTGAGGTAAGCTGAGTTCTAGTGTTCAACTGGCTCTCTTCGGAGGCCGGTAACACTTCCTTTTGGTCTGCCTTCCCATCGGGAGGGCAATAATAAATCGAAAATAATAACAAACTGACTGCTGTGTTCTGTGTGTCGTCATGTGTGTTGTGTGATGTTTCCCTCACTCTCAGAGAGTGTGTATGAGGCTGTATTAGCATTCAATTATGAGAGTTTCCCTCCGCAAATTCAGTATATATCGGGAGACGTGTAATTTGAAGAAAGAAGAAGGTATAAAGGCGCTCGGAATTGATGAATGTCGGATACGGCCATACTCGGTTGAATGCACCCGATCTCGTTCGATCTCGGAAGTTAAACAACCGCAGGCCGGGTTAGTACTTGGATGGGTGACCGCCTGGGAATCCCCGGTGCAGTATCCTTTTTTCAACTTTTTTGGCAAATTAATCAATAAGGTCACCCACATTTTTGGTGACTTTTTAGGTGAATTTCTAGGTCATTTTGGTGACTCTGACAGCTTGAATCTCTCTGTGAGAATCTCACAGTTTTGTGAGGAGTTACTGCTGCTGCAGCAGAACTGGTAGAGCTTATTAGATCACGTGACCGGGTCACGTGGTACGCTGCTCGTAGTTGAATTATTCCATATTCGGAAAGGCCACCTACACGTGACTCGTGGCGTACTGGGGGATGGGAGGGAGGTCCGAGACTCCATCAGCAGTTTCAAACTTTTCAACACTACTTTAAACAAATTAATTTGAGGTAAGCTGAGTTCTAGTGTTCAACTGGCTCTCTTCGGAGGCCGGTAACACTTCCTTTTGGTCTGCCTTCCCATCGGGAGGGCAATAATAAATCGAAAATAATAACAAACTGACTGCTGTGTTCTGTGTGTCGTCATGTGTGTTGTGTGATGTTTCCCTCACTCTCAGAGAGTGTGTATGAGGCTGTATTAGCATTCAATTATGAGAGTTTCCCTCCGCAAATTCAGTATATATCGGGAGACGTGTAATTTGAAGAAAGAAGAAGGTATAAAGGCGCTCGGAATTGATGAATGTCGGATACGGCCATACTCGGTTGAATGCACCCGATCTCGTTCGATCTCGGAAGTTAAACAACCGCAGGCCGGGTTAGTACTTGGATGGGTGACCGCCTGGGAATCCCCGGTGCAGTATCCTTTTTTCAACTTTTTTGGCAAATTAATCAATAAGGTCACCCACATTTTTGGTGACTTTTTAGGTGAATTTCTAGGTCATTTTGGTGACTCTGACAGCTTGAATCTCTCTGTGAGAATCTCACAGTTTTGTGAGGAGTTACTGCTGCTGCAGCAGAACTGGTAGAGCTTATTAGATCACGTGACCGGGTCACGTGGTACGCTGCTCGTAGTTGAATTATTCCATATTCGGAAAGGCCACCTACACGTGACTCGTGGCGTACTGGGGGATGGGAGGGAGGTCCGAGACTCCATCAGCAGTTTCAAACTTTTCAACACTACTTTAAACAAATTAATTTGAGGTAAGCTGAGTTCTAGTGTTCAACTGGCTCTCTTCGGAGGCCGGTAACACTTCCTTTTGGTCTGCCTTCCCATCGGGAGGGCAATAATAAATCGAAAATAATAACAAACTGACTGCTGTGTTCTGTGTGTCGTCATGTGTGTTGTGTGATGTTTCCCTCACTCTCAGAGAGTGTGTATGAGGCTGTATTAGCATTCAATTATGAGAGTTTCCCTCCGCAAATTCAGTATATATCGGGAGACGTGTAATTTGAAGAAAGAAGAAGGTATAAAGGCGCTCGGAATTGATGAATGTCGGATACGGCCATACTCGGTTGAATGCACCCGATCTCGTTCGATCTCGGAAGTTAAACAACCGCAGGCCGGGTTAGTACTTGGATGGGTGACCGCCTGGGAATCCCCGGTGCAGTATCCTTTTTTCAACTTTTTTGGCAAATTAATCAATAAGGTCACCCACATTTTTGGTGACTTTTTAGGTGAATTTCTAGGTCATTTTGGTGACTCTGACAGCTTGAATCTCTCTGTGAGAATCTCACAGTTTTGTGAGGAGTTACTGCTGCTGCAGCAGAACTGGTAGAGCTTATTAGATCACGTGACCGGGTCACGTGGTACGCTGCTCGTAGTTGAATTATTCCATATTCGGAAAGGCCACCTACACGTGACTCGTGGCGTACTGGGGGATGGGAGGGAGGTCCGAGACTCCATCAGCAGTTTCAAACTTTTCAACACTACTTTAAACAAATTAATTTGAGGTAAGCTGAGTTCTAGTGTTCAACTGGCTCTCTTCGGAGGCCGGTAACACTTCCTTTTGGTCTGCCTTCCCATCGGGAGGGCAATAACACGGGACTCGTGGCGTACTGGGGGATGGGAGGGAGGTCCGAGACTCCATCAGCAGTTTCAAACTTTTCAACACTACTTTAAACAAATTAATTTGAGGTAAGCTGAGTTCTAGTGTTCAACTGGCTCTCTTCGGAGGCCGGTAACACTTCCTTTTGGTCTGCCTTCCCATCGGGAGGGCGATAATAAATCGAAAATAATAACAAACTGACTGCTGTGTTTTGTGTGTCGTTATGTGTGGTGTGTGATGTTTCTCTCACTCTCTGTCAGTGTTAGCCATCATTTGTGAGAGTTTCCTTCCGGAAAATCAGTACATTGGCCATCGACAAAACGTAATTTCAAGAAAGAAGAAGGTATAAAGCCGTTCGGAATTGTTGAATGTCGGATACGGCCATACTCGGTTGAATGCACCCGATCTCGTTCGATCTCGGAAGTTAAACAACCGCAGGCCGGGTTAGTACTTGGATGGGTGACCGCCTGGGAATCCCCGGTGCAGTATCCTTTTTTCAACTTTTTTGGCAAATTAATCAATAAGGTCACCCACATTTTTGGTGACTTTTTGGGTGACTTTCTAGGTCATTTTGGTGACCCCCTGACAGCATGAATGATTCATTGAATCTCTGTGAGAATCTCACAGATTTGTGAGGAGTTACTGCTGCTGCAGCAGAACTGGTAGAGCTTATTAGATCACGTGACCGGGTCACGTGGTACGCTGCTCGTAGTTGAATTATTCCATATTCGGAAAGGCCACCTACACGTGACTCGTGGCGTACTGGGGGATGGGAGGGAGGTCCGAGACTCCATCAGCAGTTTCAAACTTTTCAACACTACTTTAAACAAATTAATTTGAGGTAAGCTGAGTTCTAGTGTTCAACTGGCTCTCTTCGGAGGCCGGTAACACTTCCTTTTGGTCTGCCTTCCCATCGGGAGGGCGATAATAAATCGAAAATAATAACAAACTGACTGCTGTGTTCTGTGTGTCGTCATGTGTGTTGTGTGATGTTTCCCTCACTCTCAGAGAGTGTGTATGAGGCTGTATTAGCATTCAATTATGAGAGTTTCCCTCCGCAAATTCAGTATATATCGGGAGACGTGTAATTTGAAGAAAGAAGAAGGTATAAAGGCGCTCGGAATTGATGAATGTCGGATACGGCCATACTCGGTTGAATGCACCCGATCTCGTTCGATCTCGGAAGTTAAACAACCGCAGGCCGGGTTAGTACTTGGATGGGTGACCGCCTGGGAATCCCCGGTGCAGTATCCTTTTTTCAACTTTTTTGGCAAATTAATCAATAAGGTCACCCACATTTTTGGTGACTTTTTAGGTGACTTTCTAGGTCATTTTGGTGACTCTGACAGCATGAATCTCTCTGTGAGAATCTCACAGTTTTGTGAGGAGTTACTGCTGCTGCAGCAGAACTGGTAGAGCTTATTAGATCACGTGACCGGGTCACGTGGTACGCTGCTCGTAGTTGAATTATTCCATATTCGGAAAGGCCACCTACACGTGACTCGTGGCGTACTGGGGGATGGGAGGGAGGTCCGAGACTCCATCAGCAGTTTCAAACTTTTCAACACTACTTTAAACAAATTAATTTGAGGTAAGCTGAGTTCTAGTGTTCAACTGGCTCTCTTCGGAGGCCGGTAACACTTCCTTTTGGTCTGCCTTCCCATCGGGAGGGCAATAATAAATCGAAAATAATAACAAACTGACTGCTGTGTTCTGTGTGTCGTCATGTGTGTTGTGTGATGTTTCCCTCACTCTCAGAGAGTGTGTATGAGGCTGTATTAGCATTCAATTATGAGAGTTTCCCTCCGCAAATTCAGTATATATCGGGAGACGTGTAATTTGAAGAAAGAAGAAGGTATAAAGGCGCTCGGAATTGATGAATGTCGGATACGGCCATACTCGGTTGAATGCACCCGATCTCGTTCGATCTCGGAAGTTAAACAACCGCAGGCCGGGTTAGTACTTGGATGGGTGACCGCCTGGGAATCCCCGGTGCAGTATCCTTTTTTCAACTTTTTTGGCAAATTAATCAATAAGGTCACCCACATTTTTGGTGACTTTTTAGGTGACTTTCTAGGTCATTTTGGTGACTCTGACAGCATGAATCTCTCTGTGAGAATCTCACAGTTTTGTGAGGAGTTACTGCTGCTGCAGCAGAACTGGTAGAGCTTATTAGATCACGTGACCGGGTCACGTGGTACGCTGCTCGTAGTTGAATTATTCCATATTCGGAAAGGCCACCTACACGTGACTCGTGGCGTACTGGGGGATGGGAGGGAGGTCCGAGACTCCATCAGCAGTTTCAAACTTTTCAACACTACTTTAAACAAATTAATTTGAGGTAAGCTGAGTTCTAGTGTTCAACTGGCTCTCTTCGGAGGCCGGTAACACTTCCTTTTGGTCTGCCTTCCCATCGGGAGGGCAATAATAAATCGAAAATAATAACAAACTGACTGCTGTGTTCTGTGTGTCGTCATGTGTGTTGTGTGATGTTTCCCTCACTCTCAGAGAGTGTGTATGAGGCTGTATTAGCATTCAATTATGAGAGTTTCCCTCCGCAAATTCAGTATATATCGGGAGACGTGTAATTTGAAGAAAGAAGAAGGTATAAAGGCGCTCGGAATTGATGAATGTCGGATACGGCCATACTCGGTTGAATGCACCCGATCTCGTTCGATCTCGGAAGTTAAACAACCGCAGGCCGGGTTAGTACTTGGATGGGTGACCGCCTGGGAATCCCCGGTGCAGTATCCTTTTTTCAACTTTTTTGGCAAATTAATCAATAAGGTCACCCACATTTTTGGTGACTTTTTAGGTGACTTTCTAGGTCATTTTGGTGACTCTGACAGCATGAATCTCTCTGTGAGAATCTCACAGTTTTGTGAGGAGTTACTGCTGCTGCAGCAGAACTGGTAGAGCTTATTAGATCACGTGACCGGGTCACGTGGTACGCTGCTCGTAGTTGAATTATTCCATATTCGGAAAGGCCACCTACACGTGACTCGTGGCGTACTGGGGGATGGGAGGGAGGTCCGAGACTCCATCAGCAGTTTCAAACTTTTCAACACTACTTTAAACAAATTAAACACGGGACTCGTGGCGTACTGGGGGATGGGAGGGAGGTCCGAGACTCCATCAGCAGTTTCAAACTTTTCAACACTACTTTAAACAAATTAATTTGAGGTAAGCTGAGTTCTAGTGTTCAACTGGCTCTCTTCGGAGGCCGGTAACACTTCCTTTTGGTCTGCCTTCCCATCGGGAGGGCGATAATAAATCGAAAATAATAACAAACTGACTGCTGTGTTTTGTGTGTCGTTATGTGTGGTGTGTGATGTTTCTCTCACTCTCTGTCAGTGTTAGCCATCATTTGTGAGAGTTTCCTTCCGGAAAATCAGTACATTGGCCATCGACAAAACGTAATTTCAAGAAAGAAGAAGGTATAAAGGCGCTCGGAATTGATGAATGTCGGATACGGCCATACTCGGTTGAATGCACCCGATCTCGTTCGATCTCGGAAGTTAAACAACCGCAGGCCGGGTTAGTACTTGGATGGGTGACCGCCTGGGAATCCCCGGTGCAGTATCCTTTTTTCAACTTTTTTGGCAAATTAATCAATAAGGTCACCCACATTTTTGGTGACTTTTTGGGTGACTTTCTAGGTCATTTTGGTGACCCCCTGACAGCATGAATGATTCATTGAATCTCTGTGAGAATCTCACAGATTTGTGAGGAGTTACTGCTGCTGCTGCTGCAGAGCTGGTAGAGCTTATTAGGTCACGTGACCGGGTCACGTGGTACGCTTTCTTGAGTTGAATTATTCCATATTTGGAAAGGTCACCTACACGTGCCTCGTAGCGTACTGGGGGATGGGAGGGAGGTCCGAGACTCCATCAGCAGTTTCAAACTTTTCAACACTACTTTAAACAAATTAATTTGAGGTAAGCTGAGTTCTAGTGTTCAACTGGCTCTCTTCGGAGGCCGGTAACACTTCCTTTTGGTCTGCCTTCCCATCGGGAGGGCAATAATAAATCGAAAATAATAACAAACTGACTGCTGTGTTTTGTGTGTCGTTACGTGTGGTGTGTGATGTTTCTCTCACTCTCTGTCAGTGTTAGCCATCATTTGTGAGAGTTTCCTTCCGGA
>AVPN01001457.1:10659-22306 GCA_000695325.1 Pleurobrachia bachei | reverse complement strand
GGTCAAATTTAAAATTCCAGACCCAACTTCCCACTGCCGACCCTACTACTACACCTCATGTGATAGTTTTAGAGTAGTGGAGACGTTTTTAGATTACATCATGTTTCACCCGCGACTAACTCCCCACCTCTCTCCCTCCCAGATCGGTGTGGTGAGTGACAGTCTCCACGCTGACAAGCTCTCAACCGCTGGTAAAACCTACTCCACAGTAGACCTAACCAAGGAGTTATTCAGCCAACTATCTAAAGACGATATTAATTTTCTAATAACATTTTACCAGAAAGACTTTTTCCTCTTTGGATACGGGACTGATGTGAATGATGAACATTTTCCATTTCCTGCCATATCTCAGACAATTACAACTAGTTAGCGTTGTCATAGAAACGCCGACCTTTTTAGGAAATGTGCTTTCAGACCTTATTAGGAGATGTGAGCCTTGTTTTTAATTGGTTTATTGTTTGTTGTCAAGGGGTTGTTTACAGCTAACAAGTTTTGCTTTCTTAAATCATAAAAAGCATACTGTATCGGGTTGTGTGAGTGTGTGGATTTATATTTTGTGTTAAACTGGTTTGTTGAGTAAGGGGTGAGAGAGTAAGAGCGAGAAAGGAAGCTCTCGACCAGATCTAAATTTCGCACTCTGATGCAAGTAAGAAAATTTAGCATGCGTGGGATAGGTTTGTACTTGTAATATGTAAACATGGATACATAAGACCTACATAAATATGCTTACACATGGGTTTATACTGTTGTTTTGGAAAATTTAGAATCCGCAATATACCCTGCGGATTCTGCAGGGTATAGAATTAAAATTTTTATACTGAGTGTCAAAAATATAATTTAGGTTTCGGGGGTTACCACAATAGTAAGTAGGAGTTTGGCTGTCAGGCCAATGCTCTGACCACAGTTCTCGCGCCAGAATCGGGTCAGGCCAATGCTCTGACAGGAGTTTGAGGTTATTATGTGGTTGACAGTGACAAGTTGAAAATGTTTTGTTTATTTCAAAATGTGAATATTTAACATGTATCGTGTGTGGTTTGCAATTATATTTTTACAGTTGGTGAAACTTTTGAGTTTTTCTTTGATAATGAACTGTCTGGCGGTGCCAGACCCCGATTAATTTGATTATCAAATTCAAATCAAAAAGTGTGCTCTGATGGGGTCGGCGGCGCCAGACAGTCACAGACAACAAACGACCAGCTGGTACCATCACACATCCTAAAATTATGCCATCGGGAAACAGCCCGGAAACAGGTATCACCCTTGCCCTTTCCTCCCTGAATCAGGAATGATATTCTCTTGGAACATGGGGATTGGGGATAGGAGGCAACTTTGGTATGTCATGTCTGGTATGGGCAACTCGATCTGAGATTTGAGCCCACGGAGATTAGAATTAGATAACCAAAATGGGGTCTGACGCCGGCAGAAAGGGCATGTCACACCCGTCTAATCATGTGGTTCACCGCGGCCGTCAAGGAAGCCTAGCAACTCTTGTCCTAGCAGACCAAAGGCACATCAATTTCAAATGATATCATTTGAAAGATGTACCACCCATTACTCAACAAGTACCATCTGGTATGAACAATAAAAACGGCGGTATTTTACTGACAATTATAAATAGGATAAAAATAACACAACAGTAAGGTAAAAATAGCTGTTTTTATCTCTCCCAGTTTAGCTATAGCTATTAATGATCAATGATCATCGCCCCACATTACAACTCATCATAGCAGTTTCTAGATTATACTTGACATGTATCTGCAAGTACAACGCAAAATGAGAGGGTTTATCGAACTAAGTTTGATCTAACCGTAACGGGGTAACAAGGGTAATTCAAATAATTCGAAAAGCGTCAGATCTGCGTTGTGGTTAGTTACTCGCATTTCAGGTGTCAGGCATTGACCTCTGTTATTGTTGAATAACAACAAATCTGTTAGGCATTGCACTGGCCACTGTCCCGCGAGTAACCTAACAACATATAAAATCTAGTTCCCAACAATATAGTGTAGAATACTTAGTTTTATCAATTTCACAATAACCCAAATAACTTATAGCGTATCATTCTGCCTTTCTCTTTCTCATATCTTCAAAGTCCCTTAGTAACAATTAACTAATCGATCTCTACGTCAGAGTGATCGGAAAGATCCCCCGCCCCACCAACCCCATCCCTTGATCCAATACAGTTTGAAGCTCCGCAGCTGCACTTTAGCACCTCTTTCTTCACATCCCAGAATGAGTCTCCGTAGTAGAACCTGGGGAGGGGATGGGCGATCAGTTAGTGGGAGAGGGTTACTGTAGTAGTAGAACCTGGGTAAGGGGTATTAGAATCTGTAGTTTAGTAGTAGGAGAGGGATGAAGGATTTAGGTACATTTCTTTTCCTACATGACTGGAGAATAGGGTCAGGCCGATGCTCTGACGACTGACAGTACTCACGTCATTTCTTGATATGCTGGAACATCTTTTGTGGTGAAGAAGGCTATTCTAGGAAACCTCATATCCTGGTGATCAACAAACACCTAGAGAGAGGGGGAAACAGAGTAAACTTCAATTTATGGTCAAATATTGACATCATATGCCCAAATATGGTTCCGAGTGCTACTCACCTTGACAGGGACACAGTTAGGTTCACAGGAAGAGTTAATAAAACGTGATATGTTGCCATAGTGACATGCATCAATTGATCCAACTGTCTTATCGTCTCCTTGGGTGGAACTTAACGTCTGAGTAGGGAGTATAAGTTAGGGGAAAATCATATTGTGACTATTCTTTAATTGTTAGCAGATAGCTCATAGCTCAGGATTTTATGGCTAAAAGTTCAATTAAGAAACACGAGAAATTAAAAAATATCACAAAATTAAAACAAAGCCAATTCCTCCAACCTACCACGACTGTAAGATCAAAAAGGTAGGTATCATTAAGTCTCCTATCAGCATCGCTATCCGATATGATCTCACCCAGATATTCACAGATAAAGGACCCTTTTGGAAGCTTCTTCGCACATCTAACTCCCCAACCTTTACCTGATATAACATGGTAGGGATTGTTTAGAAATAAAACCATTTTAAAGAATAGGGGAGAAAGGTCGGGTTACACCTGGAAATGTGATAGCTAATTCGAATAGCACTAACCTACGGTCCGGAAGAGTTGGAGAGGGTTAGCCATTCCTTTTTGTACCACCCTATTCCTACAAAGATTCACCCAACAGTTACACCTCTGGTTACACTCGAATATGACTATGTCATTGAAATTGTCGCTCTTATCCGTATTGAGACGTCCTGGGAGAGAATATTAATGTTAATGTATGGTCATAAAGCAGCAGACCTTACACAGCTGAACCAGAGACAGATCTTCAGCTTGTTTTACTATTCAACGTGTTTATTTTGCGTAGTAAATTCGATAAATTTAAGGAGCAAAACACATACCATCTTTATTGTAGATACACTTGGAGCCAGTAGTATAGAAGAAACAACTGCATTCCTTACCAGGTCTACATTGACTCTCACAGTTACACGACTGAGGAAGTATGTAAGGTTGAGCAATGAGTGTTAGCCTAATTAATGAGCTAGAGAATCAAGACGTGGTCTGCCAGACAGGGCAAATAAGGATCCAGGATCCAACTATAACAATTCTTCTCACCTTAATACAGTTCATGTTTCTGTTAATGCACAGATATGAGCTCTCAAAGCTCTCTTTAACGTATACAAAATCAAGGGGCGCTGGAACATCATCGACCTCGTTGATACATGGAATTGGAACCTTCTCCTTTCCTCGCGAGATATCACTGAGAGAAGATGATTGTTATTATAGTGTTTTGTATCAATTAAGGGTACACACACGAAATTTCGTGCGGTGTGTCACAAATCTGGTGTATCTAATTAACCTGTGTAAGACGGGGTTTTTAACTGGTCGAGGTGTAACAAAATTCCTGGAATCCCGTTCCTTTTCAAGCTTGTATATCATATTTGCCAACTCGGGTGTTGTGTCCTGGAACAAGATAATATTTGAAATTAACGATCGGATCAATAATTTGCTTCTAAAACACGTGTGGAGAGGGTTTTGGCTGGCTTCTCTCTTGTTTCCGCCATTGATATGTGTGCGCGTCTTAAAGAGGAGGGAGAAGAGAACTGGCGCGCGAGATAACTTTCTCCGTAGTTCTCGCGCCCTCCAGAAACACAAGTTTTAATGTGTGACCGAGGTATGGATTGGGACAAATTCTCTCAGTTTTCATTTCACTCAGTTACCAACAATTCGACAATGCAACAAGAAAGGGACTATATTTACCTCCATGGGCATCTTTCCAGCCTTGTTTGGTAGTCGAATACTTGCACCAAGGTTTAACAGGGTACGGACTGCCGCACTTTGGTTCATTCGTGCAGCAACATGCAACGCACAGTCCCCTGAAACACATTGCGGTAAACACAACCTACATTGTGAAGAGAATTGCATGAATATCAGATGAGTGATGTTTTGAGACGGTTCAAAATTGTCCTCGTCCAGCTAGAGTACATTGCCTCTCCCATCGACCACTGATTGTAGTGCTGATAAATTGTTTTCTTCAATTAATTCTCACCTCGTTCGTTCAGAGCATCTATCTCGCACTTGGCATGTAACAACTGACTAATAGTATCCGCACTGCCACTAAAAGCTGCCCAATGTAACGCTGTATTCTGCTCCTTATCCCTCAAATGTGGATTAGCACCCCGGGCTAGCAACCTCCTAACCACCTCACTGTACTTGTATTCTGAGGCCCACATAAGAGCAGTCCAACCCTCCAGATCTTGGCCGTTAACGCTGAGCCTTGTGTCTGCTAGCAGTAACTAGGGGTTGGGAAATCTGTTAGAGAGATGATCAATTATTAGTTATTCAGACTCTCTCTCTCTAATCTACTGCAAACTGTACAATGATATTATAATAGTATGTGATAACCTGCAGCTCAGTTCCAATTATTGGTCACTCTCTCACCTCGACAGCTAGTAGGTCGCCCTGTTCGCAGGCAAAGTGCAGGGCTGTACGGGAATCCATATCTCTTGTGTTAACGTTAACACCCTGATGATAGCAACATTGTTATAGTAGTGTAATAGTTGTACAATAGTTGTTCGGGTTTACAGTGGGGGAATGAGGAGTTAAAATTTACTCAGATAGTAGATAAAAGCAACTTACATGTTTCAAAAGAAACTGAAGGCATGCAATTCTTTCGTTTTTAACAGCATAAAATAGTGGAGTTTGCTGTTTCTTATCAGGAACTTCCAAAGTTAATGTCCCCGGTCCTATATGTCTTGTTAACTCCTGAAATGGAAGTTTCGAATAGTTATTTTTGTTTTTGTTTTTTTTGACGTCAGCGTGGCTATTTCTCTATCCATGTGGCAGTCCGACTATTGGATGTGACAAGCAAAGATAATAGCACTCAATACGGTCCCTTGCTTGACCCCGGTGACTCGCACCGACACTGTCTGACTCACCCAATCACGAGTGTGTGCTACCAATCTCGATAGCACTGAGGATCGCCTTGTTCGACCCTTGATTAGTATCCAGTATAGAGTCCTAGAGTGTGCTCGGACAGTGAAATATCTGCATAAATTCAGAGTATACTATTTAGTTTCACTGCCAAACGAGCAATAACAACACTATTTCACGTTTTTTGTGAGGCTCATCAATTATTTTTCTCATCCATTTAGAATTAGCATGACTAATTTATCTTTGCTTGACACATGAAGGATAGTGAGAGGCCCTTCATTATGTAATCGTGCCGTGGTCGGTGTAACCACGGCCCCTCAAGGTTGGGACAGCACGTGGAGAGAGAAACCCCTACTAGTACTTGTCTCACTATACATTATACAAATTACAATGACTACAAAATATACCAATTCACCTGCAGCACTTCGATCTTGCCCCCTTCCACTGCAGCATGAAATGCAGTCATCCCACTATCAGTGACCCTAAAATTCATCTTGGTAGGATTGGCCCGCAGAATCTCAGCTACCTGGAAATGTTAAAATGTGTTTTTAACACAATATAATGTATCATGTAGCAACAAGAGACAAAACAAACTTTGCTGTTTACTTCGTGACGTTTCATATATGTCAGATTTTAAACATCCTTATACTAAAGCACGGAGGTAAAAACCTACTGGACATGAGACATGTGGTGATAAATTAATTGATTAGTTAATTAATTCCCAAATTACGGGTAAATTACCTTCTCTACATCGCCGTGTAGTGCAGAGTAGTACAGTGTCTGGTTACTAAACTGGGATTCGGCTATCTTGGGCCTTTTTGCATCTTTCTCACCCGTACTGAAAGATGGGTGGGATTTGAAAGTGGAGGCGAAACAGTTTTGAAATGTACTTTCTTTGGTTACAAAGTCACCCACTGCACTGGGCGTTTTCACATAGAGGTAATTTCATTACCAAACACTTACGTTGGATCAGTTTGGACTGCTGGATAGGATCCTTGGTTGGCTGTTGTGCTGCTATGACTCCGCTGCGGTGGCATGGGCACGACCTAAGGGAGGAGCAGTGTTACAGGCTATCTCCCCAGGTACGGTCTATGTGTCACTTTATCGTAGGTTTGGGCGCATCTACTTTCACACCTGATATTTTCTTGTTTTGTTCAAACAACTATGCAGCAAATCCATCCTAAATCCCTAAATTGCTAAATCTATCACCCTCCCCATCCCTCTCACCGGTTTCTCATCGACACCATCCTCACTATCACTGCTATCTAGACAGATGGGACTGTCCACTGTTCCCTTATCCAGATCAATCACGGGAGGCTTGTGTTTTACACACACTGAAAACTCACTACAGGAGGGAAATGTTGTATTATGAACCTTGAAAATCTCTGTGATTGGGTGGTATAGTATGAAACATTGAAGCCAAAATTATACTAACTACTAAGTGAATTCACAACAAAATCTCCTAAGTCCTATTTATGTTATTTCTCTAGCCCATCAAACCTACTTTGAGGGATGTTTCCTGAAGGGGACAGGAAACCTGAACTGTTGTGTCCCTCCTCCATGACCTGACCTCTGGCCCTGGGTGTTTACACTGATGTTGATGTTTAATTGTGCTGCCGCTGCCGGACTTGACTGCTGCTGAGGCTGGGTCTGGTAGTACGGAGGTGGGGTTAAGACGATGAAAAAACACTTTTCGACACTCGTGAGTGACAGAATTTCCTGGCGTGTCACCCTACAAAATGTATAGTTGATGTGGGGTGGGGACTGGGGTGAGACGCTTGGGCATTTCAGAGCTCATTTTGAGGGAATTTGCCTGAAAGCGGGTATATATGGTGCCCCCTGAGCTAGGTAATCATACTAACAGTATACCTGTCTGGTGTGTTCTTGTTGTGGCCTGGCTGCCCCGGGACGGCGGTGATGCCCATATATGGTGTTATATGTGTCACGTGATGCCCATATATATTGTGTTATTACCTGTCTGGTGTGGTCTTGTTGCGGTCTGGCTGCCCCGGGACGGGGGACGGTGGTGGTAGAGGGAACTGCGGCAGAGGAGGAGGGTTGAGAGGGGGTTGGGGCTACAGTGGCAGTGGGTCGAACCCTCGGTACATCACCCATCACGCCTAGAAGAAATGGAAGTGGAGTTAGGTAGATGTTTGGATCATTGTGTAGTTGAAGACACGTGCTATAGTATCAAGAATATTTTCAAATAGTCAATAAAATGAATACATCGTCTTTAAAATCCCAGTACAGAAAACTGTGCTATGCATGCTATTATAGTTATCATTTATGATCTATAGTATTAATAAACTTGTCAACACTTTGCAAAATAAACAGTTCACCGCCCATTAAATGTTTTTGTGAACAATTAATAACTGCCCGCAGCCTTTCTGTTTTTCAAAATAAACTTAAGCTAAAAATTAAATAATAGCCCAAATTGTGATTGATAATAATAAAAATATAAGTTTAACTCCTTCCCAGTTCCAGAAACTCCCACGGATCAGTACTCTTTGGCGCTGGACTGGTCTGCAGACTCTCAAGTAGGATGTTCTTTAACGCCTCGTAGATCACCGTCTTGGTGGGTTCAACAGATGACTGGGTTTCATTTGAAATAGCTCCATCTCTGAAGGGAGAGGTTTTAAAAGCCTTATTTTCTGATAAATGGCTCCTGTCCATCTACCAGATGTCTACCAGTGAACCCAAGAACCAGTTACCAGGAACCGACCGAATCAAGAAATACCGGTCCCTGATTGGCAGATAACCAGTCACATGACCTAAATTACGAGTTCTGATTGGTTGTTTACTCACGGTATCATTTGTATGAGTTCTGCGGTGACAATGGGTAGTGTCCCCGGACCAAGTCTAACGTTATCAAAGTCAACCTTACCAATCACCAACACCTAAATCATATTGAAGATATTAGTAGGAGTAGATTAATCTAGATTCATCATGATTCTTGTTAGAACTATCCTATAGAGATTCCTAACTTATCATTTTCCTAATGATAATCATACTTTCAATCTAACAGAAAGGTATATTACCTGGCAGCCGACCTGCAGTCTATCGTATTTGTATTTGATTGGCACATAGGTTACCCGACATTCCATATCATCAGAAAACATCACAGTCATGAAATATCGGCCCTCTGAAATGGGGTTCAGATTTTGTGAAGAGAGAGCTGAAGATAATATAATCAAGGGAGATATTAGTTCTAGGAGGGTGTGTTAGTTCTGACTTCCGCAACAAACTTACGACCATGATGGATGTGACGTGTTGGTGATGAGATGAAACGTGTATCCATATCTAAGGGGGTGTCCAAATTATTTTCAAACGTGTAATAAGGATAGATTGTGTTTCGGGCGCTGCGCCTGCTTTACAAATAAAGTGTAAAGGAGGGTTAGAACATAACAATCTAAGCCTCCTCCTATCCAAAACAATCTAAGGGGGTGCCCAAATTATTTTCAATAATATAACACCCTAAGCCCTATTATCCAAACCACAAACTGCCGATCACACTGTAGACACAGTCCACAGACTCACAAACAGCCACAAACGTTGTTTGCAAACTGCCCATCAACTCACTTGTTGGTGTTGCCCCCTTTACCAGCTTTCCCCGGAACATCACCATGTTTCCGTGGTGTTGTCGGAGCTCAGATCCGTGGAGAATCCTCGGGTAGTCTGATATGTTCTTAGGGTGACGCTGGGGTGGCTGAAATAGCATTCATAGTTTCTCGACTCTCTTTCAATTTACTAAACCAAAAGTGGTGACTTAAAAGTGGTGACCTATAAAACTATAGCTCATGTAAACTAAAAGTAACACATACCTTGCTGCTCCCAGAAGCGAGGAATTTCAGGCACATTTCCAAGTTACCCTGAATCTCCTGAATGTGGGTAACTCTAAGCAGGGCCTCCTGACCTTTACTCCCCATACATACTCCCTCTACCAGGACCTTTTTCCGTTCTAGCCGGTATTGGGGCTCGGGGAGGACTAACTTTACCGTGCAGTCACCCTTTACAATGTGGGCTCCTGTAGGGCTACATCTGGCAGGGATGAGGGCAGTGTTAAATGGGAGGGTATCATTAGATAGAGAGAAGCAGTACATACACATGTAAAGTACTGAGATAACGGGGAGTTATCAGATGACTAATGTACACCGAGAAATGAGATAATGGGGCAGGGTGTAGGTACACTTTCCACCATGATGATATAACACTACACCTACTCAAATAGTGTTCCCTAAATGTTCCACCTACTCAAATAGTGTTCCCTAAATGTTCCACCTACTCAAATAGTGTTCCCTAAATGTTCCATCTACTCAAATAGTGTTCCCTAAATGTTCCACCTACTCAAACAGTGTTCCCTAAATGTTCCACCTACTCAAATAGTGTTCCCTAAATGTTCCACCTACTCGAATAGTGTTCCCCAGATGGTAACAAGACAGCCAGCAGGGTAGGTGTGTAGGAACTCCGGGTACACAGTAGGGTGGTAGTCCAGGGAGAAACCAGTCGAGGAACTATGGAAAGAAAGGGAGTAAGAAAGTGCCAAAACAAAGTTGGCGACAAAACACCAAAAAGAAGATGTATGTAGTTCAAATAATGATCCAAATTCTAAAAAATACAACATGTACCTGCTGTGACTAGATGAATGAGATCCCGATCCCCGATGACTTGTATTGTTATGCCTGTTTTCTTGATAATGCCTGTTCCCTCCCCCACTATTCCTTTTCTTTATTGGCACTAGAGGTGGTGGCATGCTAACTACACTGCACGTGTCATCAGAGGGAGGGATGGGAACCAGGGGCGGGGGTACACTCTCCCCTGACCTCAGTCTCGTTCTGTGCTGCTGATCACGGGGTCTGTTGTTTTGATGAGGAGAATGGTGCTGGTCGACGTTAAATTGCTGATTTCTAGGGGTTCCCTGCTTAGCTCCACGGGGCTGAGATCTGGATTCAGTTCTCGGTGTTCTATGGTTATCTCTGTTATTTGAACTGTTACTACTCCTATCTCCATTCCTATTTCCTCTGTCACTGTTATCATTTCCCCTGTTTGTCCGATTGTTGTTCATCCTTGGTGATTCGTTTGACGCCTTACAGGGGCTCCTGTTGTTATCCTCCTCATGTCTGGACGCGTCAGGCTCCCAGTGGTGTAGAACAACTTGGTAAAGGACGGTCTTTGCCTTGCTGGGACGTTTTGTAACCACTCCCTGGGAAAGTAATAGTGTTATCTTATTTTCTAAAGGCTCTAGAAGATCATTGGAGTGTATAAACAAAAAACCAAAAGAACTCTACAAAATATATGTTTACTCACTCGAACAATAACTCGTCCATTCTTGATCATATCAGTATCTTTTATGTCGCTACCAACAACAACTTGTGTCTGGTGACCTGAAGATTAATAAATTTACTAGAAAAGTAATCGCTATCCGGAGAGAGTTAGCTTCGAGTCAAGGGTCAAACGAACTACATATACATACTACTAAGGAGACTTTTCTCAACACACCCCACACTATAGAAACTCCCCACTACATTGTTCACGTGAACACGGGAAGCCGGAAGGAAATGAATATGATATGCTGCCATATCAGAATATTTTCATATCCAGCACAGCACAGTACAGAGATTTTATCAGTTAAAAGTGAAAACCATTCGTTTTTGGGACAACCACACGAATCTTAACTGTAGAAAGGATTCAAAACACAGTCTCCCCAGTCCCCACTCTCTCACCTTCGTCATCACGTAAATTGAACAACTTTATATCCCGTACGGTCTTAAAGCATCGTACCAGCGTTCCTGCTATCTCAACTTCCATACCAACATTACTTGCAGTCACGTCTCGAGCCGTGCACCGTGTATAACACTGTAATTATTGTCTGCGTAATGTGAAGCAATCTAAATATGTTCGAACATTTAACATGTAAAATGCAGCATAGAAATGTTTTTATTTTATAAATAAAATGACGAAGTGAGCGGTGAGCCACACAAGGTATGATATAATTATACCAAAACTAATTAAAATTAGTAGGCCGGAAAGGTTGCCATACTATTTGAGCTACCTTTGGCACCGGTACATTCACAGAGTACTGCAGACAGGGTACAGAAGCTTCGTTCATCTTCACAGGGGAATGTACCGGTGGCAAAGGTAGCTCAAATAGTATGGCAACCTTTCCGGCCTACTAATTTTAATTAGTTTTGGTATAAT
>AVPN01001454.1:1457-11678 GCA_000695325.1 Pleurobrachia bachei | reverse complement strand
TCTCTCTCTCTCTCTCATTTGTGTTTTAGTACTGTGAGCAGTTGTAGTGTATGATATGATCGTGATATGATTGTCACAAACAGCCAAGTTGTACTAGTTACCTACTAGTATAAGTACTATCAGTTGTGATGGTGATGATGTTGATGTACTATATAGTATGACGGCATAACAGAACACCAGAAATATCTAGGGGATAGTGAAGGTGAATATTGAAGGTCATTGTGAGGTATACAATTATTACTGCCTGCATGATAGTAGCTGGATTACTCACTGTTAACTTGAATGCTGAACTCTTGCCCTGTTCTCCGGAGGAAAAGATATGGGATATCCTCGAGATCTTTCGCCTTTAAATTACGTTTATCAGGGGTGGAGAACAGTTTCAGCTGTCTATCTTTTGCCTTACTGGCAACATCGTGTATTCTCAATACTGATGAGCTCGACACTGTCAGCCCATAAAAATTAAGCTGATCTATGAAATCAGTCGTTGTTCCTGCAGTGAATGATTTTTGTGTTCAATGCTTTTGTATGTTGCTATATTATGATCAAGCAGATCAATATGTTCATAATTATATTAATACTATAGATACATGGTAAAAAATAAGCTGTACCTGATGCATAAAGGGCAAGCGATAACTGTGCCGCCATTAATGTCGCATCTTTATCATTAATTTTCGTCATAATCGAAATGATGAACCCGATTCTGGTTGCACTTTCTTGAACAGTGTCCTAAGACAGTTACAAAGTTACTCAGCCTATCAACTATATTAGGAATCCAATCCGTATAACAATTAATACATGTATGATATTCGGAGCCAAACTCATCCCATCGAGGCCGGGCAACATGTCCTTATTACGAAATGGATAACCAACCCAGTACCCACCAACCCCCCCTCCCCCCGAAGTGGTAGAGAGGTTTTATAGGGCTCGTTGGAAAGGTCTCGAGGTCGCACGACGACCCCATACAGGATAGGACGTGAATACATGTGCGTACATTGACATCCCTGTACTGTGCTGTACTATTACCTCATCCTTGTCATTCCAAAGCCAAGACTTTAAACACTCGACAGTTGTAGGACATTCTTTTTGTGCGGCATCAAAGACGTCCAAACAGTTAGCTTTTAATATCTCGTTTGGGGTTGCTGACGGATAAAACATATTTTTGTAACCCACCATACCAATTCACATTTTGCCTCTCCTAAATTTTAGCAGAAAAGGACAAATGCGTTCCAGAAATGTCCCCAATAATGACCGGACCAAAATACACATGAAAAGTGAAGTTACCTTCATTTTGCAGACTTCCTGATGAAGGATTAAGGTTGTTCTTCTTCTCTTTACCAATACACCAACGTTTTCTCTCCTCAACCTGTATGTGTGTACGTGTGTGTGTACATGTGTGTGTGAGAGAGAGAGAGAGAGAGGGAGAGGGAGAGAGAGATAGAGGGAATGAGAGATATAGAGACTGAGAGACAGAGCGACAGAGAGACAGAGAGAGAGCAAGAATTTACCAGAGTTTTAGCGGTTGTCATGGTTTAATCTGAATTAGGGTGTGGGGTCATCTTAATCCATGAGTGCTATGAAGATGATCAATTTTTATTAATCGAGTATCCGAAGTCTCATATGACTTATCCCATCCTCTTCAGTTTTGATTAATTCGTAGTGGGCGAGAAACTGGTGTACAAGTATTGACCGTGAAACAAGTATCTCAAAGTAAAAGGGGAATAAATCACGTTAAATAACATCAAAACAGAAGTTTCCCATCGCATTTCAAAAATTAAACACACTGGAGTCAAAATGTCTTCCGAAGAAAGGACGCACATTACAGTTTTTAGTCCTTGAGGTCTTGAGAGTTGAAACATCACTGTGCTGAGGTCTGGGAAGAGTTGAGGTCTGGGAGGATTTGTCTTATGCACGAAAACGCCATAGATGCCCAAGTTTCTTCTCCGGTTATCAGCTGGAAAAATGTAAGATTATTTTAAAACGAACAAAGTACTCTTGGAGTTGTCTCGCACATATATATAACAGCACTGTGACAGCACTGAGACCACTCCGTTTGATATTAATTAATTTGATCTGAAACTTTCTACTTTCTAGGAATGCTCTAGTAGTATAACTACGAGTACTAACAGAGCCGGCACCTAAATAATTAATTAGTTAATGGCATTACCTTGACAGCCTCAACGTCGGTGATCTTGTCACAAGAATTTACAATCTTCGAGATGATTTCATCTGTCAAAGGACAAATGCTCAAAGAGCCTCCCCTGGAGTTGTCCTCCCTGATGCAAAAGAGATCCTCCCTGATCCACTTCTTCTGATCAGCAGATACCACTCGTACACCTGATATATGAAGTTGGTGTGATAGAGCTACACTCTACTAACAGTGATAGATGGAGAGAGAGAGAGAGAGAGAGAGAGAGAGAGAGAAAGAGAGAGAGAGAGCGAGCGAGAGAGAGATATTGTTCACGATAATTTTCAATAGACTAACCATACGCTCTAGAGTTCCTTGTGGCAGGTTTTGGTTTGCTGGAAAATGCCATTGCCACAGGGTCAACAAAAGATTTAGCACAAACGGAACAGCATGGCTCATTACCAGTGTATTTTTCTATGTTTCCTGAAATAGAAGCACTGTCGAGACTGGGAAGTAAATTGACAGCCGAAATCTGTGGTGCATATAATTAACAGAAAATCATAGATATGAAAGGATAAGGAGTTTTCACTCACCTTTAAAAATAGGTAGCATGGACTCTCGGAAACACTTCTTTGTTGATATGCAGACAACACCTTTCGGTGTTGGAGCCGGGACTACAAGATAGCATTTTGTCTCTCCTCCAGCTCCCCGACCAGCACGGCCAGCCATTTGGAGCATAGATTCTGCTGTCTTTGGGTGTTTCTGCAAAACCACATAACGGACACCTGAATTAGGGAACATTTAATTAAAATCGATTTGATACTCCGAATTTTGAGGTATATAAAAGCAAAATAATGTGACTTCCCCTGTATTCCGTTTGTAAAACAGTCGTGCTTAAATTTCTAAAACACTCCAGGGAAATTGTATTCTCCCTGAGTATCTACTCCCTACACATCACAGTGATAACATACCAACACAATCCACTCCCATTGACAGTAATGGGGTAGTGATGATTATTCTTAATTTTCCAGAATCCCCAAGGAGGTCAGCAATAACTCTATCCTTCTCCATCTTGCTGTTTATTGCCGTGAGGAGCGTTATGGATGAGTCAACGATTCCTCCAGCTATGTCCTGTGCATTTATTCTCAGGTTATGTCCATAAAACAGCAAATGTGCACTATATCTCCCTCTTATTTTTGGTTACAATTCATCAGGAACCGACCGAATCAATCAGGAAATACTGGTCCCTGATTGGCTGATTACCAGTCACGTGACCTAGATACCGAGTTCTGATTGGTTGTTTACTTGGTTCGGTCGGTTGCTGTAATTCATAGTATAGTGTGTGTTGAATTGCCTATATCTTACTATATAAATGTGACCCCCCATGATGACGTATGGAGGGCCTCATGACGTATGGTGGTCCCAGTGATCACATTTCACTCGGAGGGGTACGGCACGGCCTACCTGCCTAGCCAAGATCATATCACCTAACCTCTACTGTACTGCAGAGAGAGGTTGGGTGAGAGTGTGTGTACAGTGTACGGGAACAGGGAATAAATTTTTCTCTATATTTGCGATCGGTACGATCGTCCCATTTTCTAGTTGCTTTAAATTGTGTCCGCACTTAGTATAAAGATACTAAGTGCGGACACAATTTAAAGCGACTAAACTGATGACAGGAAATTTAGGCCTAATCAATTGTTACAATTACCTCGTATACACGGAACACTTTCATCGCATCGCTCGTATCTCCACAGAAGATCATTGCCCGCGCTTTTACTGTGGCTTCTTGGAAGATGGCCTCGTGATGATGCCTTTGTAGTCTCGCCACAAAAACCACACTCATCTGCAACTTAACAGGGTTCCTGTGAAAAAGAAAGAAAACCTTAGAGAGGGGAGAGATATCGAGAAACAGAGATAGAGGGAGAGAGGAACTGAGAGAGACAGAGAGAGGAACTGAGAGAGACAGAGAGAAAGGGAGAGAGGGGGAAGAGAGAGAGAGGGAGAGGGGTGAATAGCTAACATTACATTGAAAGTTCAGTAACTCACATCATATTCGAGCACGATCAACACAATAATGGAATAGACAGCGGTGAGGAAAGGAAAATTGTTACACACAAATGAATGCTACGTACTTATTTGACTGTCAGTAAGAGGAAAAGGAGATTGTGAGATTGAGAGAGAGAGAGAGAGAGAGAGAGAGAGAGAGAGAGAGAGAGAGAGAGAGAAGTTTTCACGTTATTTGTCCAGTTCCAGCGATATATAATCAACAAGCCCGGGCTTATTATTATACAGGGTGGGCCAGAAAGTTGGAGCCACTTGGAGATAAGAAATGGAAAAATACAATCTTCACTTTATTGTTCGGATCAAAATTTAAACGTGTTACCCTGTCATATCAGGAGAAAGGGAGATAATTACTCTCTATCGATCTCACCCCTCAGAGTACATGTACATTGGAGAGCAAACTGTATTGTATTAGTTATCTCCAACTTTCTGGCACACCCTGTATATAGCGGGTCAACCGCCAGGGTGATTCGCTAGTCGCTACACCATATACTGCCCGACCTGCGAAGCAGGGAGGGTGTTATATGGCATAAAACCCAAGTAACCCATTGACATGCTCCCGACATACTATATAATACTATACCTTGGACAATTTAGTTATTACAATGAGTATAAATAAGAGTGGAACATTGAATTTGTGCAGTCATTCAGCATATACTATCATTGCCATGCTCTGTTATAGTTTGTCTATTCGTCACACCGGGCTCACATGTCGACACTATTATTTGTGATTTTAGTTTTTCAGAAATTCATGATTGGAAGTGTCTCTAAAAACAATGCTACAGCAGCATGCTTTATGTAACTCACCAATTCCAATGTCATAGTAAACGTATTCTGGGTAATATTATTATGATAAAACGTGATTACATAGAGTCTGGGGTCTCTCCCCCAGCTGGACAGGAAGAATAGTATTAGTTCCATTGTATCGAAAAATAATTTTAGCACCATTAACTGTGGCGAATATATCAATACGAGGTCGGGACAGCCAAACAAGGTAGATCAATGCAATCTGATCCCGGACTTTAGGGAGGGTCTGTTTTTGCTAAATAATCGACACATTCTTTTAATTAACTGGCTGTCAAAAATTTTATACCGCTTTTCAGTGGTAATGGATCGTCATTGCAATAGCCACCATGCTATTGCTCAAGGAAGGAACTGTACCTATGTGAAATAGTTACCTGGTTGCAATGTAACAATCGGTGATGCCCAGGTACTTGAAAAGCTCGGTCTGTTTATCGCTTGTCAAAGTGGCTGTGAGGCACAGAACTTGAGGGCGAACCTGTGAAAGTGTTTTGATTAAGAAAGTGCTTGGCATATCAAATCAGGATTCAAGGGGCGAGTGGGGATTCGTGTGTGCAGAACAGTGCAGTGTAGAAGACAGAAGATCATGTTTTAGCACCACAAGTTAATGATATAATATGTTGTTACGTGTTGTAGAATATATACATGGAAAATTGTACCTTGGATCGTACAAGGAATTCGTCAAGGTTCATGAAATCCTTACGGAAGCCGGCCCACTCGAGAAGTGAGTGACATTCGTCAAAAACGACTAGAACTCTCTTTCCCTGCATACTGGCTAGTTTCTGTTAAATAAGGGGGGGGTGGGGGGGGCTGATACTTCGTAATATCTAATGAGCACACAAATTTATCAGTGCACGATATAAATGTTAAATTGTGCTATGAAATGGGAGTTTGTAATTTTTGTAACATTTATGTTTCAAAAATTAAAAACTTCCATTTATATTATAAGTGAATTGAGTAGAGAAGCGTCTTTTCTATAACATACCGTCTTGTTTTTTAACAAAGCTTCCGGTGAAGTGACGAAGCATTGTATCCCTGACCCAGTTAGATCAATGCTTTCGGACAGCCCCAGCTCGTGGCATGTTATCCCCATCTACAAAACAAGTTAACTGTTGCCTGTTTTTGTTAAGTTTACTTTTACTGGCCAATATTATACAGGATGGGCCAAAAAGGAGACAACGGAGGTGACAATAGTATTTTCTAAGGGGTATCTAATGGTATACCAAAGCATGGTAACAGCACAGTTGGCTTTTTTAAGGAATTATGGGAATTATATATACCTCAGTCAGTTTTGTTATATGCCCTTTATTAATTGCTAGGAGCGGTGTCACCAGTATCGTAACCATCTCTGGCACCCCTAACGCATATGCAGCGTAGATCAGTGTCTTGCCACTGCCTGAAATGATATATAATATCGTTTTATTGTATATGATAGAATTAAGGGCAGGATTAAAAATGTTCGGTAAAGGACTTCATTATGTCTTATCACAATATGATTACCTGTTGGAGCCACACAGCAAACAGTTCTACCACAGCACAGCTGCATAATGCACTCCCGTTGGGTTTCAGTAAATATGTAACCTTTTTTGAGGCATTCTTGAACACAATCTGAGAGAGAGATAAAGTAAATTATGCTTGAATTAGATTTAAAATTTTTTGCTAAATAATCGACACATTCTTTTAATTAACTGGCTGTCAAAAATTTTATACCGCTTTTCAGTGGTAATGGATCGTCATTGCAATAGCCACCATGCTATTGCTCAAGGAAGGAACTGTACCTATGTGAAATAGTTACCTGGTTGCAATGTAACAATCGGTGATGCCCAGGTACTTGAAAAGCTCGGTCTGTTTATCGCTTGTCAAAGTGGCTGTGAGGCACAGAACTTGAGGGCGAACCTGTGAAAGTGTTTTGATTAAGAAAGTGCTTGGCATATCAAATCAGGATTCAAGGGGCGAGTGGGGATTCGTGTGTGCAGAACAGTGCAGTGTAGAAGACAGAAGATCATGTTTTAGCACCACAAGTTAATGATATAATATGTTGTTACGTGTTGTAGAATATATACATGGAAAATTGTACCTTGGATCGTACAAGGAATTCGTCAAGGTTCATGAAATCCTTACGGAAGCCGGCCCACTCGAGAAGTGAGTGACATTCGTCAAAAACGACTAGAACTCTCTTTCCCTGCATACTGGCTAGTTTCTGTTAAATAAGGGGGGGGGCTGATACTTCGTAATATCTAATGAGCACACAAATTTATCAGTGCACGATATAAATGTTAAATTGTGCTATGAAATGGGAGTTTGTAATTTTTGTAACATTTATGTTTCAAAAATTAAAAACTTCCATTTATATTATAAGTGAATTGAGTAGAGAAGCGTCTTTTCTATAACATACCGTCTTGTTTTTTAACAAAGCTTCCGGTGAAGTGACGAAGCATTGTATCCCTGACCCAGTTAGATCAATGCTTTCGGACAGCCCCAGCTCGTGGCATGTTATCCCCATCTACAAAACAAGTTAACTGTTGCCTGTTTTTGTTAAGTTTACTTTTACTGGCCAATATTATACAGGATGGGCCAAAAAGGAGACAACGGAGGTGACAATAGTATTTTCTAAGGGGTATCTAATGGTATACCAAAGCATGGTAACAGCACAGTTGGCTTTTTTAAGGAATTATATATACCTCAGTCAGTTTTGTTATATGCCCTTTATTAATTGCTAGGAGCGGTGTCACCAGTATCGTAACCATCTCTGGCACCCCTAACGCATATGCAGCGTAGATCAGTGTCTTGCCACTGCCTGAAATGATATATAATATCGTTTTATTGTATATGATAGAATTAAGGGCAGGATTAAAAATGTTCGGTAAAGGACTTCATTATGTCTTATCACAATATGATTACCTGTTGGAGCCACACAGCAAACAGTTCTACCACAGCACAGCTGCATAATGCACTCCCGTTGGGTTTCAGTAAATATGTAACCTTTTTTGAGGCATTCTTGAACACAATCTGAGAGAGAGATAAAGTAAATTATGCTTGAATTAGATTTAAAATTCTTTTGATTTCAACATACCATTGAAAATCTTGAGTTGTGATGGCTGAGGAGTGGCTGGCTGAGCAGGAGGGGTATTGGGAGCCACCGACTGGGAGGGTTGTGTAGTGGTGGCTGGCTGAGCAGGAGATGGTACTGCTTTTTTGCCAGATAAACGTCGTGGTGCACGCGGTAACGGACACAGTGAACTTATGCACTTGTCTTTAGAACGTCGAGCAGGACGTGTGTTAGCTCTTTCGGATGACATTTAAATTCTACAGAGTGAATTATAAGAAATGAATACTATTCACTGAATAGTAAAAGTGATACAAAACACAGTCAGTGAACATATAATAGAATACATAATCTGACCATTGACCAAGGGTGGTGTTCGTATTATTCTTGCTGACTCCTATTCGTGCAAATCGGCTGAATGGATCAGATTGCCTGCAAGGAGAAATAGCGTATTCGTGGTGGCTTAACGTTATTTAATTGAATTTCAGTAGTCATATTTTTCAACAAACAGTTTTTTAAGTGTAGTGTATGTATTTTGTTGTATGTATTTTGGAGGAACCCGAATTTGTGGGGTGTACCATGGGCTATGTGTTGGGACTGGAGAAGGTTGGATCAGAGACTTATTAAAGGGTAGTTCATGTTTTATAGACTGGTCAAAACACAGAACTTAATTCCAACGTTTCAAGGTTGAACTACTATCAAACTATAATAAAGTAAGACTTTTTATGGGCCTGAAGATGATGTACCACCCTGCGATGTTTGACTTCAAGTACGTGTTTTGACCATGACATGTCTCACTCCCTCTTTAAAGAGATAATTTATTCAGAGGGACACATACAGAATGGCTTCACAATTCACCACTCCTGGTACACCCCACAAGTTCCTGACGATTTATAATATCATAGCTGTAATAACTAATCTCAATCAAAAATCAGATTCATATTTATACATAATACAAAATCTCAATCAAAAATCTATTTCATATTTATACAATACACATCATACAAAATACAGTCGGAACCCGATTTAGTGACATCCTAGGGGGAAAACGGTTTTGTCCACTAAATCGGATGGCCACTAAATCTAGGGCCATTAAATCGGGGTCCGACTGTACAAGGTGGCCCATAAATAATGATAGCGGGGGACGAGCCGTTTAGACCTACAATTTTTTTACACACAGTTTATCAAAGAAATTTAACATGGCCCATGACCCTATGGCCTATGCAAAAAATATAACAGTGACACATTGTGTTGGTTTCAGTTTTGTTCAGAATTAAACATAGCTAATCGAGTATTGCTACACATTACACAATCCGGAGGCAAAAGTAAGCTAAAACACACACAATAAATTAAAATGTTAACAGCACTGTCCCTCAAGTTTTTAGAAAACTGGAGACACATTGATGGTAGGGAGTAGAGGGCTTACGGAGTTTATCACTTCAGAAGGGTACACGGGTCACGGAGTTCACAGTCAAATACCTGGTCACTGAACGGGAGAGCGACATTTTAGTAAACATAATTGAAGTCATTGCATTGCTCTCGCAGCTTTTCCATGCGAGCCCGAACGGACAGTCTGCATTTCATCGCAATTGCTGCAGCCTGCGCTGTTAATTGTTTGATGTATCGCCAACCGAAGACGTACTTCAGTTAAAAATGCGTATTGCGTACTTCATCATATGTGAACTAGCCACTGTAACACGCAAACTCGACATATATAATAAATAATATACGATTTATTTGCCATGCTACGCAGTCTGTCCCTTCGACACTTAATAAGCGATTCGCGTAAGTTCACACCGAGCCTTCGGCCCGGTGTGAGAGCCGACAGATTGGGAACATGTCAATGATTTACCTTGATCCTTTGTTACTGTTTATGAGTTTAACAGTTCGCTCAGATTTGCCCACGCATACCAAAGCTCAGCTTTTTCAAGTTGAGGTTTCAAAATGGTAGAGCTAATTTTTGAAATTTCAAAAATTAAAATTTCAAAATTTCAAAATTTCAAAACTTTTTTTTCAAGAAAAATTAAATTTTGGTCGAAATTGGGCGCGCGCAGCATGCGCGGCGTAAAAATCAAACCAAAGCCGCGCATTTTTTTGTATTTGCGCGTGCCAAATCGAGGCTAGACGCAAGGCTGTGCCGAGCGCTTAACGAGCGGCGAAAGGACAGACTGTGTAGCAAGGCAAG
>AVPN01001453.1:0-22958 GCA_000695325.1 Pleurobrachia bachei | reverse complement strand
TGGCTACTCCCACTTCCACTCCCACTCCCACTACCAATACCACTCCCAGATAGGATGTCAAAGCTATATAGCTCCCACTCCTACTGACTACTCTCACTTTCACTTCCACTCCCAATATACTACTAACTACCAATACCACTCCCAGATAGCATGTCATAGCTGTATACTGGTGTTGACTGACAACTGATTCCTTGCTGATATATGTTTCTATCTAAGATGGCCCCTTGGCTACGTACATCGTGATGCATCAGTAACTCCAGTTTTCTCAAATGGTGAGTGTTTTTCGTGTGCTGTTCATCTCGATTTACCGGACTCACAATTCGGAGTAGAGTCGGGTAAAGGAACTTCCAGGGGCAGGGGAGAGGTTAGCCAACTTTGGGCATCTCTGAACAGGGGGAGGGAGGGGTTGATGGAGTCCCAGGTTTTGAAGAAATATTACACTGGTGAATGGAAGAAATTCGTATAGGGAGAAAGTGGGGGTCTGGGAGATACGGACAGGCTTGGGGAAGAAGGGAGGGGGGGGTTAAAAACAAAAAACCATGGATGTCATTTTTGAATGGCCCCTACAGTGATGTGCGAGATACTAGGCTCTCATGACCATTACTCCTAAGATTCGGCGGAGAAGTGGACATGCCGATTGCCGACTGCCGTGACGCCTAATACATGGCGAATGAGTGAGAGGATCGATGAGAAGGATGCGATAATTTTCTTAAATTACAACAACTCTGGAGGAATTGTTATATCTGCAAAGAAAGTGAGTTTGAGTCACCATATTTTGTTTGGTTTCTAAGGGCCAGCTGCTGCAACGGTTTCTTTACATCATGCGCTTGAAATAAAAATCTTAAATTTTATTATATTTAACGCATAAAATTAGAAGAAAAACAACATTAATTCAAATCAAAATACTGCTGCAACTCTCTATAATAAGAGACAGAACATCTCTTTTCCCTCTCATCAGTCATCTCTCCCTCTCGCCCTCTCTCGGTCTAAGGTACTTAATAAGTCCTCTCGTGGCACTTGGTTTTTATTATCACATATGGTCATTTCAGAGAAGGATTGTGATTTACCAGCGACAGAATTATACATAGAAACAAAGTGGTCAATTCATTATTTAACTCCCTTTATCACAGGTATCTACAGGACAAGGACACGCAAACAGCTGCAGTTACCTGAAAAGGGGAGGCAAAGGTGACGATGTTACATGATGTTACATGATGTTACATGATGATCAACTTGTCACAGGTACTTTCTTGGGTCTTTGGCTGACCTTGCTAGTGACCTAGTAGGCCCTAAATCTATCTACCACAGCTGCACAGCTGCACGCGCGTGTCTGTCCGGCGCGAGAGCGACATTCAAATAAAAGTTGGTCTGTAGGCAGTGTAATAAACGCGCATTCTACCTCCCCCCGCCCCAGGATCAGCGTGAATGTCGATGGCAGTGAAATGAATTATGGGAGTTATATCGACTTGCGGGTAGTTTCACGGCAGCTAATCTGTTAGTTTTGACCCTCCGGACCAGCCCATATAGCTCTTTTCTGTATATTCCAAACTTCATTTTTGGTCCATTTTCAGCCCCTAGAGGCTGGCCCGGCATGATAGAGACACTCTCAGACCGACTCAGACATTGCTAGAGACCCCACAGAGCAGTTTAGGTGGGCGAAATAAAAATCCGTGAGGTGAAGTGTAGTTGTCGACAGGACTGTAGCTATTCTGTGTGTCATAAAGTATGTGGCATCTTAATTGGAGATCATTGTCAGTATAAATACAGTTCATAGGCCCTATCACTATGACGGACGAGAATCAAACTGATCCCACCACTCTGTACTTAGGTACATATTCCCAAGTCGTGACGTTCTCACGCTGAGATAACTGTTATCTCAGCTAATTGATACTTTATCCCAGATAACAGTGGCACTGGGACTTCGCAATACCATGTCACCAAGCCCTCTGCCCCTCCCCATGTCACAATAGGATTAATTAACACGTATACAATGACAGGTGCCTACTGCTCTTTATAATTTTCCCTGACTGTTCTCAATCTCCCTCTATTGTACGGTCATCTCACCATCTGTTACGGAAGTTGTACTGCCGTTTCATGATTTATTTTTAGTGACAAGATTTAGTTACAATAGTAACCACCAGATGGTCGTGTCACATGATAGTAACCACTCCCTCGGGTTGGCCAGGGGCTTTATAAAACGACATCGTAGAGAGATTTAGTTCACTAAAATTTTGTTGGCAGTCGACTGTTTTACAGATTTTCAAGATGCAGAAGTTCCTATTTGCTTTACTCGTTGTTATGGCAACAGTTGTCTCATCAGCACCGTAAGTTTCTAATTGTTCACTCACTTTGTGAATGTGAGTCTCAAAAGTCAAAACACATAATTCATTTGTTAATTGGAACTCCGAATCTTTTCTTGATTTTTAAACCCAGTTAGATCGATATAGAGAAATGAACACATTACATTTATTCACACATTACCTGCACAGGATTGTTGAGAAGGAGTCCAGGGCGCTAGAGGATATCCTCAGAGATCCACAGTCCACCATCGGAGATATCCAGGCTGCTGTAAGTAAGATGGGGAGTGGGTTTCCAGGCTGCTGTAAGTCCTGAAAACAGGGGGATTTGAAAAAATGAAAGCATAGGGAAGAGTGTTTTACAAATAAATGCTAGGGTGGGGGTGTTATAGAAAATATCAGACCAATTCTGGATTTCAAGGTATTTTTAAATTTGCTCATGTTTGATTTAACTTCTAGATCTTTATCACACAATACCTACCTTCAGTTGCAAGCGAAGGGAGCCCAGTTTGTTTGTGAGGGAGAGCTTGATGAGCTGATGAGAATGTTGAGGATTCCCCCTGGTCCCATTATTGGGGCTGTGTTCCAGACAAAGATCCAACTCTGCTACTCGTAATATGTGGAAATCAGGAAAAAATGGTCCCTGTTTGGCTGATAACCAGTCACGTGACCTAAATAACGAGTTCTGATTGGTTGTTTACTTGTTTCGGTCGGTTCCTGGAGAGAAGATTCTTCTGAAGATTCTGAAGAAGGAATGTTATTTTTTTAGTCTGATAAGATCTTTGAAAAGGTTTCATGTTTTGTTTTCCCCTTTAAAAAATTGTTAACAAAAGTAAAAGATTAACGGGTTTTGTTTGTTAACTATCGTATGAACCAAGTACATTATACGCTAAATAATCTATACACATAAACACACACGCTAGCATAGTTTGTTTCTGGTGTAGTTAGAAATTAATTTGATAGAGCTAATGCATGATAGGTAAAAAAATAACATAATAATCTCTTCTACTAGGATACACTAACATAATAATATGTACATAATATAAGTGTAATGAGATATATAATTAGGATATTTAAGTGAAATAGGAATGTTGTTTGTTTACTTGGTTTGTTCTAAAACCCTGAAAGTTCACTGAAAAACCCCACTGATATTGTTGTTACTCAAACCCGGTTTATTTAGAATTCAATATCAGCATTTGTATACACGCTCAGACTCCGTAGAACTAAAATCTAATACAACTCTTAGCACCACGGAGCATCAGATCGCTTTACCTCTGCATCTAAAATAATGGTACTACCTGTCAGAGCATTGGCCTGATCTCATCGCTCTCAAATAAGCGCGAGAACTGTGGTCAGAGCATTGGCCCAACATGGTACCACTCTAAGTCTAGAGTGGATAGACCCTATGTAGTGCGCCCGTCACCTCCGGATCATGTCCCTCTCCGGTCCCCTCATCTTCCGTAAAACTAAACTTATAAGAACTCTGAATTTTAAACCCACACGTCTCATGCAACTGAGTCAGTATTGTCACAATCATCTTACTCAGAGGAGCTATCTTATCTGAAGTAGAGATAACCCCTCGAGTGCTAACCACATTTGTGGTTGTGTGGTTATCACAGGATATGTGAAACCACCGGCGTGGATCTCGGTTTTCAACCGCGAGAACAAGACCGGCAACTTTGTGGTTTAGTTGGTAGATGGAGCAACCTTGGAGGGCTTGTTTGTGTTCGCCCCGCGTGGTTACTATTCTATATAGGACGTCCGAGACGAGCTCTGGTTTTACTGTACCTGGGAGAGATGTTCAGTTGTTAGGTCAAAATAGCCTCTCCAGGCGATTCAGACCTGGTTGGGACCCTATAATGGGCCATATGGGAAATAGGAAAAGAACTGACTGAGTGCCCTACTTGCAAGAGAAAAAAAGAATCAGGGCTGCAGTTAATAAGTTTCATTTCTCACCCTGCCAGACACAAGATGATTCCTTATCCAGAAAGACAGCCAGGACATAACTAGGCTCCCGATCACTCCCCTCTGCTAGGTGTAGAAATGCCATGGGAACTGCTATGTAGGTGCCAGGGGT
Source organism: Pleurobrachia bachei (assembly GCA_000695325.1). NCBI lineage: Eukaryota > Metazoa > Ctenophora > Tentaculata > Cydippida > Pleurobrachiidae > Pleurobrachia > Pleurobrachia bachei. The sequence goes on along the minus strand of AVPN01001453.1, from coordinate 18,584 downwards.
AATTAGGGTACTGCACGTTACTGAGCTGTGTAGTGACCTAGTGGGGGATGGGGGGTGTTAGACTGTTGTAGGTGACAAATTAGTGTTACTCTTTTTGGGATGTTATTCTTATGTATTCTGTTGCCATGGTTACTATTATGTTGCCATGGTTACCTGCTGCTGTACTCCACTAAACTGGCAGGTTCACTCCCCTCACACCGAAACAATGCCACACTCAGGTCCACTATCGGATCCCCGTTATTACCCCTACTACACGGCTGAATCAGGGTTATGTCCAGGGAGGTAGTTTCTGCAACACTAATGTAACTGACACTCGTGTTGTGGGAGGATGAGCAGGGGAACACACCACTGAGCCGCCATTCTTTCCAGCCCTGGGGGAAGGGGTGGTTAGGGAGTGATGGTTAGAAAGGGCAGTGGCTTACTTACCCTATACAAATCACTTTGTACAAGCGTGTACTTACCCTATGCAGCTTGCACACGTCCATTGTGCTGAAATACTTTACAAAATCCCCTAATTCCATCCAAAAAACTGCCTCAGGGGAATCTTCAAAAACCATCAACTCCGTCCTAAGTTCCTCCGTCCAAAGGGGACAGCGGTTGCTATAGCGACCAACCCAGGTGTCTCGCGCCCAGGGATTTCGGAGTTGAACCAACCGCACACTTTCGTTACTATGGGGAAGGAGTTGTTTATGTTAGAGATGCTACGTTACTATGGGGATTTTCACAAACAATAACATTTCTTGAACATTGTTGTCTGTATGTAGGATTGTGAGATTAGGATAGTGATTTAGGCTATCAAGATTCAGAATGTAAACCTGGATTGTGTTTTAGGTTCATACACATGATCGATGATTATTGACCTAGATCACATACCTGTATAAGTTTAACAGAGAGTAAGCGTGTCGTGTAGTAAGTCCTAATTCAGCGGCGTTGTCCGCCATACAACATACACCCACTGGGTACCCTGCTTCCTTATTACTTAGCATCATTCCTGGGCAGGGGAATCAGGTAAAAAATATGTTCAAAATTTTTTGATTAGCCACTACTAACATGATTGACATGACAATTACCCCAAAATAAGTCCACGTCTTCTGAGTAATCTGCCATCTTCAGACATTCAATTGGAGCTCCAGTTAAGAGTTGTAAACCCTCACTGCAGTGGCCAGCACGAAGACTATGGTAACTTCCAAATAACTTGGCAACCGCTTTCTCTATCAGTTGGACCCACCTAAAAGGAGCGAGTAATGATTTATTATGAGCCATGTGGAGAGCTATTTATAGTTTTGCTTGTGCCAAATTTCTAGTAGCTCCCTATAGTAACCACCAGGTAACTCCATAGTTACCGGCTAGTTACGGTCTAGTGACCTACAATTGTTTCCGGTCGCTCTGTGCGAATATCATTCTCCGGGTGGTTACTGAACAGGGAAAGTAATCGTCCACTATCACGTTACTCCACATTCCGTCCTTACACAACCGCACTTGGTACACACCTGTTGTAAGGATATTAGAATTAGCAATTATGTAATATCATTAACTATCGTTAATTATTATTAATTATCGTTAAATATTGTTAACTATTGTTAGAGGTAAGGGATACTTAACATGCATTTACCTTCCGTACAAACGGACTTGTTGAGGAAAACTCGTTCAATTAGATCGGGTCGATCTGCCAGGACTGAGAGTGAGGAAAGGAGCCAGCAGTCCCCAAGAGCCCCTAAAACAGTTTCACTTTATTAGTCCATTTTATTAGTCCACTTTATTAGTGTTTCCTTTGACTCCCAAACAAAGTAATAAGAAGTTCAATATCATTACTGTTCCATCGATATTTGGAATGATATTGATTTTGAAGCACTGATTTCCCGGACCCGCGAGGTTCAACTGATATACCTTGGATGATATCGGTCGGTAGGGGTGTTCTAAAGAGGGTCCATTTCGTTCCGCTGTTATCGATTTCGTGGGGTCGCAACCAGATCTATAAGTTAGGTTTAAGAATGAGACACCGAGAAACATCGGCTCAAACCCCTTCCCCTTATAATTAAATACTCTCAACGCCCCCGTCCAGCCCTCCATAGCCCCTTGTGGCTTGTACATACCAGCTCTATCCCCCTACACTCACCAAAGTCCCATGATCGGGCGACCTCCTCCCATTATCTCCACCTTCCTCATCAGCTACTGTCTGCACAGTTTCCTCCCCGTATATTGACTTGTCACATGGCCGAAACGAGTCATCAACAAAGTTAACTCGTAACTTTCTGTAAGGAGATAATGTTTCTAAGGTTATTAGGGATTCGATTGGTTAAAGTTCTACCATGTTCTGCCACTATTTTTTGTTTTTTCGACATGATTCTTCAAAATGGCCTTTGGAATCGGTGCCCTGATTTGTCGACACGCCAGAGAGATAGTCATAATATATACCTGAAATACAATAAGATATCTTGATACGTATCATCCTCGACAGCATTATCAGACCTTATCAGATCCTTGTCTCTCGGTGACGTCACGTGATCTCTCGGTGACATCATGTTACCATGGTTACCGGCTGGTGACGTCACGTTACCATTGTTACCAGCTGGTGACGTCACACGGTGACATTCACCCCGGGATGGCGATGGCCTTGCTGTCCTAGTTGGTTGAACATCAGGTTCTGATCCTTTTGGTGTTGGTTTTGATCGGGAGTAGGATTTGTACACGTCCCTTGTGACAGGATGATGCTGAAGAAGAGAGTTGATAAACTTTTCTAGCATGACACATCAAGTAACCAGAGAAAATACAGACAGCAACTCCCTCTCTTTCTCACTTTGTTTCTCCCTCTTTCTCTCTCTTGATTCGCGTGTATATTTGCTGTCAGCCTGTGAGCCAACACTTGCGAATTTCATAACATGAGCAATGAGCATATCAAAAATTACTAAACCAAATTAAAAAAAAAACCAAACCAAACCAAACCAAACCAAACCAAACCAAACCAAACCAAACCAAACTAACCCCTTAATTACACCAACCTGGGTCGTTGAACACTTGGAACACTGGGCCCGGGTGACCACATTCCTATGTCCACAGCCCCCACACACCCACTCCACACTAGTGTGAGGGGGTCTAATTGGGGCCAGGGGACGGAGCTGGCAGTTCTTTTTTCCTAGATAGTCTTCCTGGGAGAGAGGGAGAGTTGAGTCGCCTATATATCATGCTCTTTATGAACAATTCAAAGAAAGAGGTAATGATATTATCTATTGCCCATCTTTACTGGACAATTACATGGTTTTTTATTAAGGTGATGCTAGTACATATTGTATGTTCTAACCCGGCTCTTTACATTTGTAAAGAAGGAGGGGTAGGTCACGCGAAACACAGTCTAGCTAGGCAAAGTTCATATAAAATACCTTGGGTTTGTGTTCTCGTTGTTGTAATAAGTTGTGGGGAAAGTGGGATAGGTTGTTTCTCCTTTCAGCCTTACACGATCCACATACCTACAACATGAATCAGTTTGTTACTCCCTGGATAGAATACTACTGTTTTTGTTCAATAAACACTTTAGATTTGAGATAGTTTAGGTTGAGGTTGAGGTTGAATCACATAGGCGTGCGTTTTTCCAATTGTCCATGCACATGAGGGGGTGGGTGAGGGGTAAGAGAGGGATGAGGTAAGTAAAGAGAGTATTTACCTTGTTCCGTAGTGGATTCTCCAGCATGCACCGGTGACATGCCCAGGTAGTTGAGCAGCTCAGAAGGGAGGACTGACTGCCATTAGAAGAGGACAGGGAGTTCTCTGAATCCGATCTGATATCATAGAGAATGAAGTGGTTTTATAAATGTAGGCGATTATGTGTGAAGTTATTCATTATGAGCACACCCCACAAAAGGATGGGAACATCGTGTCCCAAGTACCTTGTATGGTAATTGCCACCTCCACCTGTAACCCGTGGTGCCCCTTTCGTTCTCTTCTGCTTGCCCTCTAGACCTCCCTTGTTGGTTACCCTGCTCCTTGCACACGCCGAACATACCTGACAGAAATTGTGAAATTAAACCTGAGCATACCTGAAACATACATCAGCGGCTATAGTAGTCCACCCCATTCCAATAAGAAATGGTGATATATCTGTCTGGCGCTGCCGACCCGATCTGAGAATCAAATGGAATATGGCGCCGCCATACAGTGATATATTGGGTTTCCTAAAAAGTCAAACTATTTCTCCACAGTGTGTATTGAAACGTACTTTTTGGATCCGTGTGGACCACACGGATCCAAAAAGTACGTTTCAATACAAATCCAAAAATGCACAAATTGAGAACACTACTTACATTGGTGGATGATTCATTATCGTAAGTGCAGTGGGTACACCGCCACACCAGTGATTGAGCTGCTGTAGTCGAGGTGTTGGTGGACCGTGGGGAGCTGCTGGTCATGGTCCCAGCTGCAGTTCATAGCATCAACACCAACTCTAACTATCCGACATGTGGGTGCTAGATATAAAAGGGATATGATACAAGCTATTTAGCTATAGGATACAAGATAGGGATGGGATTTTATAATTCTCCATTACATTTGTGCTGAAGGAGAGGGTCGAACAAGGCAAAGGGTGTAAGATACAAGGGGTATTCACTATTCACCGTCCCCACGAAGGAACGAAAAACTAAAAGTTAGAACACACATGCACATCTGAAAAATAACAACGTCACATACAAACATTAAATATATAGGTAATAATATCAGCTAAATAAAACACAAGTAGATAGAGAGTTTATTCCATCTTTTTGCTCCCCACTCCCAGCTTTTCCATCTCCATTTTAGCCTCCTTTATGTCCTGGAAACCGGAGGAGTTTAGATTACAAGACTCGAGAAATTTATTAGATCTAACATCCCCTATAGCTTCGGTATTACCTCTCTCAAAAGGGATTTACAGAGTCGGTAAATTCCTTTTGAGAGAGAGGATCGAGCATGGCATGTTAAAGTTAGCTACAAAATTAACTTCAGAATGTTTGAGCGGTAAGAATCCGTTCTAAAAAAGCTCCAAAAACTCACCCTGGCCAATTCCTCTGACGCATCCACAGCAGTAACCAACCTCGATACACGTAGTAGTATAGTCATCAAGGAGAAAAACTGAGAGAAACAGCTTGAGTAAAAGATGGGTGTGTAAACTGTACTAAACAATTTATTTGAGCTTCAACCACTCTTCTTGTGAAGAGTTTCTCACACGTTGTAAATGGGATATGTCTCACACACGTCACACTCTCTCAGCCTGAAACGTATCGCCTATCAATCTCTCTAATGTATCGCCTATCGATCTCTCCATAGTCCATCCCAAACGGCAAACCCATTTTATCACGACACGATGTAACTCGCAGCAGGGGGTCCACCGCTTTCTCACGGAGTAATTCAACTAAGTGCGCGCGAAGATTCTATGTATCATGTTGTCGCGCGTGACGCTAAGTACTCACCGCGAATAGGAGAATGGCCAGAGCTGGGAGCTGAAAAAACAACAGGATGTTAGGTGAATTGATTTAAATCAGAACAGGAAATATAGCTTTCGAATCTAGCAATCAAAAAGTTGTACAGGAGACAACAGTAGTAGTCCATAGTTGAAACTCTAAAAAACAAACCCAAGCCCCAACGGCAACCTATCTGCTCAATTAGATACTCAGACAAAAGTTGTCAATTAGGACCAAGCCTGCTAAAACAATAAGAGAACACATGTCAATTTACACTCTTACCGGGTAAATCCATTGTCGCTTGAAGGCAGGGTCGTAGGGCCCGTAAACTGCTGACACCCAAAGCGCCATAGCCGCAGAGAGAACTGCCAGCCAACAAAACAACTTCGATACCATGGCTACTGTGAGAAGGAAAGAGATTAAGATGTAGATATACAGAGAGAGGGGTAGGGGAGGGGGCGGAGGTTGGATTTGTTGCAAATATAAAGACTTCATTGTTATGCCAGAAAAAGGAAAACATTTAGAAAAAGATAATAAGATAACAAATATGAATTCGATAGAAAACAAATACCAAAATGAAACACACAAATAAGAAAAAGAAGAAGTGAAAACGGTGAAAAATTGAAAAAAAAACAAGCGATCATAGAATGGTGGTAGTGGATAAAACAGAGAGTACAACAATAACTTCAACAGTCGGATCAGCAACAGGAAGGTCTGGATTTGTGATTGTAGTTGTAGGTTCAGAATAAAATACTCCTTCCACTGTCCCCTGAGTGGGGAATAAAGAGAGGTTAACAGTATTATAGATGGTTGGGAAAGAGGGGTCAGGGGTTTGTCCGAAAAATCGGGTTACGACTGTAACTCCAAAACTGGATTTAATTGGTCCAAAGCCAGTTTATGCTAGTTAAACTTCGTGATTGGGCAGAGCTGAACAAGATACCCCCCGCCCCCTTACCTTGAGACAACTGGATGGAAACTTGCCCAACACCCCTGCCAGGAGAATACCGACCAGGGCAACTGGAAGGAGACCATACCAAATCCACCACCATGAAAAGGGGGAAGTGGTTGATATAATTGTTGTTGTTGCAGCGGCAGTGGTTTGGTGAGGGGAGGTGGTTATCGAGCAAACTGCTGTCCAGTTTCTGTCGCAGAGATAAACCTCTAACTCGCCTGGAGGGATAACAATATTGTTAATACTTTTTGGCTTCTATAAATAAACAAAACAAAATCAATTATCTAACTCCACAAAATTCTCTCTCTCTCTCTCTTTTTCCCTCACCATGAGAGACTCACTTCCTCACCTGCTTGCCTGTAGATCTCCTTGCATCGATCATCCTGTCTCGTTTGACAGAACTCCTTAACATAAGAAACATCTTGCCGTTTCAACTCCACAGTATGGTTCCTCAAACCATCAAACCATTCAAATAATACATACTCTACTATATCACCCAGTCTAAAATCAACCGAGATACGACTCACAGTATCCGATTCAATGGTGGTGTCACCTTGTCCTGCGATACTACAGTTGGTGTTTTTGGGTGTCAAAATCACCATGGTGACAGTTTTCGTTTCCATGGTAACGGTGATTTCGTTGCTAACGGTGGCCAGGTTCCGTATGAAAATGTCTCCGAAATTTGGATTGTTTCGAATGGTTTCCACTGTTCCGTTTGGTTGAATGATAGTCTGATCCGGTAGAGGAGTAACCATGACGACGTCACGTTTAATACGGCAAAAGTGTGACAAGTGTGGTGGGAGTTCAGAGCATAGTTTGTATCTCCACCACCTAGCAACAAAATGCGAGTCCATAGCAACCAACCAATCACCAGGGTGCAGGGTACCGGAGTTATCTCCCGTGTTGCAGGTGTAGTTTGCTATGTTGGACGTTGAAACAAATGGTAGATGGTAGACGGATTCGAAGGTTACATTAAAACAAACTATCGCTCGAAATTGTTCGGGAGTGTCGACAAAAACATCAGATCCGGGAACTTGTAGACAGTTTGTTTTATGAAGGAGTAGAAGGAAGAAGAAGAGAATCATAATTGCACCATTCCATTTTTGTTGAGCAGCTATAGTTGGAAATATGGATTGATTAAAAGGTAAAACACGATATTGAACCATGAATTATCACACTCATAACAGATTCTGTTTACACAAAAGTATTGCAAAGTTCTATATTTACAAATTTGAAACATTGTGTTATAAAACTACAAATAAAATGCACCTAGCGCACTATTAAAATATCGACTGAAAACCCTTGATAATAAGCCCAACAACTAAAACGAAACAAATTGTTCGAGTCACAACTGTTGCTATATGGTAACCATTGCTGTAGCTACCATGGAAACTCCCTGTGGTTGCTATGGTAACTACGAGAACTCCAAATCCTCGCCATAGTAACTCTTGATAAGGAGGCTTCCTCTGCAACAATTCACAATGGTAACCCCTTATAGTTACCATGGTAACTCAAGTGGTTGCCATGGTTACAACGAGAACTCTAAATCCTCGCCATAGTAACTCTTGATAAGGAGGCTCCCTCTGCAACAGTTCACAGTCTCCCTGTGGTAACCATGGTAACCCCTGTCATGGTTACCATGGTTACAACGAAAACTCCAAATCCTCGCCATAGTAACTCTTGATAAGGAGGCTTCCTCTGCAACAATTCACAATGGTAACCCCTTATAGTTACCATGGTAACTCAAGTGGTTGCCATGGTTACAACGAGAACTCTAAATCCTCGCCATAGTAACTCTTGATAAGGAGGCTTCCTCTGCAACAATTCACAATGGTAACCCCTTATAGTTACCATGGTAACTCAAGTGGTTGCCATGGTTACAACGAGAACTCTAAATCCTCGCCATAGTAACTCTTGATAAGGAGGCTTCCTCTGCAACAATTCACAATGGTAACCCCTTATAGTTACCATGGTAACTCAAGTGGTTGCCATGGTTACAACGAGAACTCTAAATCCTCGCCATAGTAACTCTTGATAAGGAGGCTCCCTCTGCAACAATTCACAATCTCCACTAATTCATCATCATCCATGTGGTTACAATACTGCATGCTCACAAACCTACAATGGGGGTTACATATGGTTACAATACTGCATACTGACAAACCTAAAAGGGGGGGGTACATATGGTTACAATACTGCATGCTCACAAACCTAAAGGGACACGTATCATGGTTGCAATACTGCATGCTGACAAACCTACACAGGGATGTATCATTTGTGAATGTGAATTTGGCAAAAGAAACAAGAATAACTGCATTATGTTTCATAATGCTATGTTTCCCCGCCAACCTTTTTTCATGACTCTCTAATGTGAAGGCGGGACAGACATTTCTGATTCTTTAGAAATCACTCAAACCGTAAAAAACAAATCATTGTGTTCCAGTACAGTAGCACTAAATTGTGTGCTGCATTGCGCGGCTCACATTTCCTGAAAACGTGCATTGAATTATTTGATGAAGGAGCAACACTGTTGTCCTCGCAACTGAAAGTGTTACAGCCAATTTTGTGACCGTTACGCATCACTCATGCACTAGTATGTAAACTTGTCGAATTCTAAACCCCTATGCCTTTTTACAAAAGGCATTCGGGTGAATGCCTTCGGCATTCACCCGGGCGGGGAAAAAATTACATTAAAGTGATATTTTAGATACTAAATTTGAAAATCTGGGGAAAAAATGTCCGGGGAGGGGGGGGGTTGTTTGTGATTGCCTTTTCTGGACTGAGATAACAAACTGCACGATTCCATCTCAAAACTTACCGTAAATCAGGAAGGAACTGTGCACTTCTAACTATCGAACCACCCTGCAAAAAGGTGAGTATTATGTGTGAGCGAAAAGTGTACAAACAAAAACAATAATTGTACAATGGAGCCAAACCGAAATTTGATCAGCCAGTACTCAAAAGGCATGTACTCAACACTGGTTTTACGCCAGTTTGTCTGTTTGTTTGTTTGTATTGTTACTAAAATCTCTCAACTAGGGCTGATTGGACGATTTGAAACATTTCTCTCTCCCAAACTAACCGGTAATGCAACCATCATCTTTCTAAAGCACTTCGTTGTGATTTGTTTGTGCCCGTCAATATTCAGTTTCTTCAACCGCGGGCAGTGAGCCAAAAGTAGAGAGAGGTGGGGGTCTTTAACTCCGAACATCCAACTCATGTCGAGATTTTCAAGGAGCGGTAGAGAAACTGCAAATGTGTTCCAGGCTGCTTCTGAACAGGGGGGGGGTGTCAACTGTCAAGTATTGTTATAACAATGGTTTGGTGAACAATGGACAATGGCTTGCAGAACTACAATCATTTACTACATTATAGATGCATTTTGCATTAGTTGAAGAAATAGTGCACCATTTCTTCAACTTATGCAACATGCACTATTGTGAGAGAATATTATACCACTTTCGGGGACTCAAATGATCTAGGAATCAGAGCGATAATATTTCTCAATAACTGATATTTTAAAAACAGGTATCAAAACGCACATCCACAATTGGTCACTGAATGAACCTACTAAGTGGTACACCGTACAACACCGAAGTGTCGAGAGCTGGAGTACCCATATTTTACCTGTTATCTCGGTGATTTGCGATAGATCGAGCACCCGCAGTTTGCTACATTTAGCAATAGCATTCAGTGTTTTGGTACCATACGCACATTGGCGAACTGTAGGGGAGAGAGGGGGTAATTAAATAGTTAGTTTTAGAGGGCAAATTACACTTAGATTTAGACTCTAAAACTAATACACCCTTCTAAAATTTAGAGGGGTGTATTATTTTTAGAGCAGGTAATCTGTATTCAAGATTGTATTCAAGAATGTTTCTCAGTATAATACAACTCTTACCAAGGAGTGTTTGTAGTGAGGCGGAGTGAGCGGTTACCACAGCAGCGATCCCTGAATCCGTTATGTTGTCACACCAGTTCAGATTCAACTCAACCAACTGAAAGGGGGAATTGTTTAAGTGACTGAAACAGAATTAGAAGGGTGATCAGGTTGTCTCTCAGTGACTGTAACAAAAAGAGTGAGATTGTCTCTCAGTGATTGTGACAGAAACAAGAGAGGACGGTTATTTAAGAAATCAGACTACATACTACCAACCTTGCCGCGGAGTGCGAGCAGCCGAAGGGAAATGTCTGTAATATAGGATTCAGCAACACAAACTCGGGTTAGGTTGGAGTTAACACATCTCAATATATCTACGTCGTATATCCACGTGCCCATTGTATTCAGTTCTCTGCGGATATATACATAATGGCATCGGAGACTTCGGGGGTCAGACTACCTATTTAGAGAGATTTTTGGAGGAATTTGGTTGCCTTTTTATGATTTCAGGTCTTTAGATGGCCCTAGCACAATTCTAGTGTAGTAGAGAAACCATACCTTTAGACAGCTAAATAATTAATTTTTCATTTTTAAATGTCTTCCTAACTTCCCCTGATTTACTCTAGCTCTAGCCTAAGTCTGGCTGGCTGTTAAGCGGTTGAATATACCATAGGAAAGACCAAGTGAACATTTCGAAACTCCCATTGCAAAATAACGAATTGGAGCCGCTTAGTATTCCAGGAAACCCTGGATAATCGGCAAGCTCTTTACCCCAGAGCTGGAGTAACTAGATAACGACAGAAGGTGATGCAGATTGCAGAAGTCATGGCACAAGAAGGATGAAGATCCTAGCGTCGTATAGCACACAGGAGGGTACGGAGGAGCGGGAGGGGGTGGGTACTCACGTGAGATTGTGCCGTGAGAAGTAGACTAACGGTGACTGCAACCCAGTTGCCTGTTCCAGAGTTAGTGATTCAAGACCTGGACAAGTCTTAGCAATAAACTCAACCTGAAAATAATGTAACACTTTAATCCGGTCTTTAATCATTTTTAAAAGATGGAGTTTTATTCTCTATCTCTTTCTCTCAAAACTTATTAAAAAAACAAATTACATAATATTAAATCTAAATTACCTTCCGAAATTATTTGTGTTTTCTAAAAAGTTGCAACTCTTACCGTGTCATTGTCAAGACAGGGCCAAGAAAGGCTGATAGAACGTAATCCTTTGTTAACAGCTACAAACCCCTTGAGAAGGGTCCTAGCTAGAATCTCGGTCTGGTACTTCGTATTACACAGGGCCAACTCTTCAATCTGCAAGTAGGGGATAATTAGGGGGGTGGTTTAGGTGTAATGTGCCACTGTAACCCCACGTAGTAACCATGGTAACAAGAATTCGATTTTGATCTCTCCCTCTTTTCTACAGAACAAATCAAGATTAATTACCAGTTAACTAGGTAACCTACCCACAAACTACCCAAAACTGTCAAGCTGTAACCAACTGGTAACAGCTAACCCCATCCTTTTATCCCTTACTCTCATTATTACCGATTAAATAACTCCCCTTACCTTTGGAGTATAGGCGTAGGGGCAACAAGAAGGACAGTGGGTGTATTTCCCATGTTGCAACAACAGTGAAACCTCAGATTTTAACAGAGTCACCAGTTCCGGTGTGTCTTCCTCAGTCCCCCGGATTTCAATCTGGGGACTTGGAGGTCGGACAGGTATAACCTCGTCCTGATAGATATCTTCCTCTCTCTCATCAAGTAGATTAGGAACTATATCTTCTCCCCGCAGTTCGAAAACTCTGGCAGGACCAGCATCTTCATCAATCTGAACAATTCCGGCTTGATCATTCTCTACAATATTATCCTCCACAAGTTGAATGTCAGACAAATCCTGAGCTAGAGGCCCCACATTATGTTGAATGTCGGCCACATCCTGAGTTAGAGGCCCGACATTATGTTGAACATCAACATTTTCCTGCACTAAAGGTCCCACATCATGCTCAGTAGGTGTGGTAGCGATAGGAGTAACATGGTCCTCACTAATGTCTTCCTCAGCTGAATGGTACTCTGTAGAAGTGGAACTGGTAGTGGAATCCAAGGATTTGTCCTGAATCAGATCAGAACTGGTGGATTGGGAGGAATGGGGAGCGGAATCTAAATGGGAGCCGGTTACAAAAGATTCAGCTGTAAGGGTTGTGTCTGCTGTTGTTCCTGACCCAGTTTGATTCAACTCACCATTATCAGCTGCACTAACCCCAGGTTCTTCTAAATCTTGAATAATGGAGGATGGGTGTTCTTCATTTGTCGGTTCTTCTGTCGCAGGAGTTATATCAGAAACTTGATCATGGTCCCCTCGATCTTCTTGATTTTGGATTTGACCCATGTCTGGCTCTTCATGATCCTGCTCTTCAATTTCCTGCTCCTGACCTTGCTCCTGTTCCTGTTCCCGTTCCTGTTGATCCATTTCCGCGATAAGATCATTAGAGAACTCACTCAAATGTCCGTGCATCTCCTTCATCCGGTCCAGTTCATCTCTCTGTAAGGCCTCCAACTGCAACGAATGTCTGAGCTGCAACCTCAACAACTCATTCCGTGCAATTTCCACCATGACTCGCTCCAACGCTGATTTGTACTCCAAAACCCTGCCCAACAGTGGTCCCGGTGAAACATCTTCACCCCCAGCTGAAGTGTAGTCAATGGCAACCAGACTCTCTAACACACCCCTAACTCCATCAATATTAACTGAAATAGCTGAGGAAACGGTACGGAATGACCGATGATGGTCGATATTAATGTCATCATAATCTTGATTTATAATGGCCCCCAGCTCCCGACAAGATTTAGCACAATCACCGACCAAACCCTCCAAGAGGGTCCTGAGACGCAGTCTACAAACGTGTAGACAACTCTCTTTCTTATCAAAATCTTCTTCTGTGACAGGTGTTTTGACAGTTGGTGTTACTGCTGTAGAGGATGAAGGACCTGCAACTTCTTCCTCGCTTGTTGTGTGTGATAGGAAGGATATTAGGAACCCACTCTGGCCCTCTAACAGCTCACTAAGATAGTGCAGGAGACGGGGCAGTGGGGGACAAGGTGATTCTTGTTCTTCTTGGTAGGCTTTTCCCTTTCTTGTGGCTTGCCAGTGAGCGTGACGGTGTGCGATGTCAATGTCGCAACAGCAGGATAGTGGTTCTGGAACTTCGAAATCTTCGTCGAGAAACTTTTCTTTTCCTAGATAGGATAACAAGGAATTAGTTTATCAAATTTAACTGTTTTTGTATGCTAGATTGAACATTTGTAAGTTATTAGATCTTGATAGGTTAAAAAATGAAGACGACGTAATATATGTAGCACTCCCTTACTCCCCCCCCCGTACAACATACAGAGGTGCGATTTATAACCCGTTTCATTGTTTTCAAAATGCAATGGCAGAGATATCATTTTGGTAAGTTACGTCAGGTATAATCAGACATTTCAATTTCAAGGTAAACCAATGAATTATTAATTCTCTCTTTAATCCAAGTACAGAACCAATTTAACTAATTTGACATAAGGAGCTACCTTGGAATATTCCTGTAAGGTACCACAGGGCTGTACAGTAAATATCCACACACTGGTTCAGAATTAACCGTCTCAGACTCGGTCCACAGAGCTCAACTAGTTTCCGAACAGCACGACTTGTAATTTTCATGCACCCAGTCAAATCCAAATCTGAAGATATGTGCAATTAGGAAAAGGTTATAAATCTTGCTCGAGAGATACGGGACATGGGATGTTATTAATTCTGGCTGAGTATTATAAAAACTCAACTTCGTGGATTCAAAAGGCTACGAAGCTAAGAAGCAACTCCCCCCACAAACCTTCCAAAATGAGTCGTTTGTTACCATAACAACCGCACTCCCCACACTGCACTCGGGCAGGTTGGACCATGACAAAGGCGTCATCTGTTATCTGGCAGTGGGCCAGATTGAGGGAAACCAACCGTGGACAGCACTCCAAAATAACGGAACTGATGTCAATATCTGTGATGGAGCGGCAGCACGAGAATGAGAGGTGTGTGATGGTAGGGCATGTTGGTCGGAGGGTGGGAAAGAAACCAGGCCAAAGTGATACACCAGATAGGTGGATTTGTTGAAGGTTCAAACATCTGAAAACAAGGGATCAATATAAAATGTATATAGTCCAAACTTTATAGCATGCTTTTAAAAACAAACATCAAATCAGGATACGTCTCTCAGAACGAGGAGATTTTTGAAGATCACGCAAATATTCTAGTTTGTTTGTATGTTTGTTTTCGCTATAAAGTTCGCTGTGATCTGCACGTTGGTAAGGACTCTAAATGGTTCTTTTGTACAGGTAATGGACAGAGTAAAATGCTTTCTATCGCTGTTCTTACTGGGCACAAACATCGAAAACAAATCATACAGTTTCTTTTCTTCTTTCTACCGAAAAGTGGGTCCTGGAACTACCTTCGTTCGCATCTATTGTTATTGTACGTACCTCGAGAACAGCTCATATAGTTGAGGCGAGTGCCCTCCTTGGTGGGAAATATTTGAAAGGGTGACCTCTGTAGCCGCATTGTGTATCAATACTTTGGCGCCTTCACTGAGTTCCCGGGGTTTACACCACGTCTCACACAGCTGAACCAAAACCTGACATTATGAGAATAACTTATTAACTCACACTGATTTGACATTAATTTATCATTTCTTAATTATTTAATATTTATTTTAAATTATGTGAATCACATGGGAACGTGTTAAGAATTGAAGAACACAAACTTTCCGATTTACCTCTGCAGAAACATCTTCAGGAAGATAGCAATCCTCCTTCCCTTCTATCAGGGATATCAGTGCACTCTGGTGTGGTGTAAAGAGGGCATCTCGAACTAGAGTTTGCTGTGCCAGTTGTTTGAGTGATGGAGGGAACATTGTTTGATTTAAAGATCTCTGTTGAGCCCATGACCGATGCTTTTTACATCACTACCTGCCAACTAAAAGGTTGAATAAAGTTGAAACTTGATTTCATCGAAATTACGTATATTTCTCAACTCTCAAGCGGAGTCAATCCTCAAAACTGAGGCGTTCTTTGCACAAAAAGTCAAAAGACAAAAGTAAAAACTAAAAACAGTCAGTACAAAAACTTTAAACCTGAACCGCGGATTTAGCTTTTTTTGCGAAAGCCGGGGTACCGGTTCAATTAGTAAAATAGATATAGAAATCAAGGTTATCTGTACATAATTGGATATAATAAATTAATTCAAATTGTTTTTAGCCATGTATAAAAGAAAGATTGTACTGAAATACTCAGTGACGTCACACTCACAGTCACACGTGCTGCTGCAGTGTGGTGAGCTCAGTTCTGACAAAAAAACGTGAAAAAAATAATAAATTACCCACACACCTTCATACTCTCAATCTCCCTCTCTCTGCTCACTTGTCTCGAAAATCGACATCTTCCATACTGACTCGGACAACTCTTCTCTTGGTGCCCCGAAGTGCAACAAGTGTTGATCTTAGCAAACTGAAACGTGTCTTTTCTCTGATGAAGGACATTGTTTCCGCGCCATGTATAAAATGTTAATGAGCACACTCGGAAATGTTCAGGTCGAGCACATGAAGGTCGAGCACGAGGTCAAGCACAGGTCGAGCACAGGTCTAGCACGCGCAAATTCATTGACAGCACTCGTTTTGCGCGGCGGATCAACGCCCGCGCAGCTGAGGATTTCCCGCCAAATTTGTGTGCTAGACCTCGAAATTGCGCGCGAGACTCCCAGAGATTTGATCTTCGCGTCAGCCGTTTCTCCCATCGGGGCACACAAACAAACGGACAAACCATCGCGCCATGTCAATTTACCAATACCAGGACAGTGCTGATGAAGTGTTGAGCATTACATGGCCAAACATTGAAACAGCAGCATCTTCCTTTTACTCGACAGTTTAGAGAGTCAAATTAAAAACATCTTTTAGTTTTATAAATTGGTCGCTGCGCGACCTCGATCTCACTCAGGCTTCCATGTAGCCAATGAAATTGATAGTTATTAATATGACCCATAGATCCGCATCTTACACATAAATTATGGAATTATTAGTGTCTAAGTGCCAGTTTCTCTGTTCTCAGCTATTAGTACTGAGAATAAATTAAAGAGTAAAGACAGGTTGGTTAGGAAGCTGTGTTTTCTCCTTCCAGCCGGATGTGGTCCAGCTGGTTGAGATGAGTAACTAGACGGGGTTTGTTACCATATTGTAGAGCGTACTGGTTGAGATGAGTAAATAGACGGGGTTTGTTACCATATTGTAGAGCGTACCTTAGCGTTATTCTAAAATAAACCCCTACTAATTTCGTATACCAGTCAAAATGAAAAACTAAAACTTTCTCAGTTACTTTACACCCATGCAATCTACATTCTCTCACCTCGACAGTTTATCACAGCCACATTCACTGTTATCTTATAGAATTGGAGTATGATTATTCAATAAGATTTAATCAATATAGAGTCCATAGTCTTTTTATAGTCTTTGTGGAGTCAAATCTTTATTGATTTCAGTGCAGATCTAATGTCATCGCAAGTCAGAGCAGCGTTCCTCTTGTACTAGTACTTGTAGTTCTTTATAGGTAGTTATCAAAAGCGACTCCTTCAGTAACTGAAATGGAAAAAACTGTTACTATATAAATTTACAATAACAAAGAGTTTGAATAAAGCAAACAGTACACGTGTTCCCTTTTCATTTGTTATAATATGGGTTAGGATTAGGGTATGTGTAAACTCGAATAACCCAGATCACTCGGACAGTAACATATTTGATATCTTTTCAGTGACAATTAATGTATTAAAATAGTTACACACGTCAGAGTTCTAGTTAT
Source organism: Pleurobrachia bachei (assembly GCA_000695325.1). Lineage (NCBI taxonomy): Eukaryota > Metazoa > Ctenophora > Tentaculata > Cydippida > Pleurobrachiidae > Pleurobrachia > Pleurobrachia bachei. The sequence continues at coordinate 1,460 of AVPN01001453.1, read as the reverse complement.
TACTAATAACCTTCGCTCATGGCTGTGACATGCACTAATAACAGTGCATGTCACAGCTATAAACGAAGGAAGATAATGCAGTAGGAAAGAAGTCGGTTAACGGGGAATAGTTAATACTGTAGCTGTCGAACGTAGTCAGAAACAGAATTGTACAAGCGTGATTGAGGAAGTAGAACGTAATTCTCAGAGTATTTTCCCTTTTTCACGTTCTCAAAAGACACATTCCTAGCTGTACAATTTCTCTCTTTCACACGCACGGGACAAGTTCGGACATGTACGAACACAAAACACAGAGAGAGTTCCGCCCCCTGGTAAAAAATATAACACAGCGAGGAATTTGTATTTTGAGAGTGGCAAAAGTTAATACTGAATATAATCGAAAATACGTCGATCAGGCTTGTCCAATTCTGTTACTGTCCACTCTCACTTTAACGAACCTTACCAATTTCTTAATTCTATCGCAAAGGGCATAATCTCGTGTTATGTTATACTTATAGGGTGATCAAATCTGAATTCTAGCCCACGTTCATGAAAACAAAGAAAATATAAGTCCTTATTAAATGATTTTGAATCAAATGGCGAGAGAGTGCTCTATCCCTTGGAGGAAAGCGTGTGTGAAGCCGACGAAACTCAGACATGGGGAGGGGATGTGGCAAATTTGGAAGGCCTTCCGAATGGTCAGTGGGAGGGAGGGGGTAAAAAACGACCAAAAATCATGGTTGTGCTTTTTAAATGGCCCCAAAAAGACACAGGATAAGAAAGGTAAAGTATAGGGCTCAAGCTTGGAATAAGGAGAAAAGAAGCCTGAAGGGGATCTGTCAGAAGCAGGGGGTGCGTTTGGTATTCTCAAAGAATATAGATCTGACGTTTGCTAAATTACCTCCTATTCTGTAGTACATTCTCGATGGTGGCAATGCTCCTTCCGGTGTTCCTCAGGTCATCATATATTAATGTAGGTGTCTGTGAATATGGCGCAGTACCTTATCAACCTGAGAGAGAGGGAGTGTGTGTGTCTGGGAGTATGAGGCAGTACTTCCTGTACCTGATCAACCTGAGAAAGAGAGGAGAGAGTGTGCTGTGTGTGTGTGTGTGTGTGTGTGTCTGAGAGTAGTGGACAATAACTCCTGTACCTGATCAACCTGAGAGAGAGGGAGTGTGTGTGTCTGGGAGAATGAGGCAGTACCTCCTGTACCTGATCAACCTGAGAGAGAGAGTGTGTGTTTCTGGGAGTATGAGGCAGTACCTCCTGTACCTGATCAACCTGAGAGAGAGAGTGTGTGTCTGGGAGTATGAGGCAGTACCTTATCAACCTGAGAAAGAGAGGAATCAGGAGAGAGAGGGTGTGTGTGTGTGTGTGTCTGGGAGTAGTGGACAATACCTCCTGTACCTGATCAACCTGAGAGAGAGAGAGTGTGTGTGTCTGGGAATATGAGGCAGTACCTCCTGTACCTGATCAACCT
>AVPN01001449.1:0-22548 GCA_000695325.1 Pleurobrachia bachei | reverse complement strand
GACACCCCTCTGGGTGAAAAGGATGGTGATGGAGGTGATGATGTAACGGGTGATATTTGGGTGTTTTTCAGCTGCCCTGGCCTGGGTGTCACTGTCACCGAGACGTTGGAGATAGGGAACTGTCGGGTAGTAAAACCTGACAACAAGGGAGCCAAGGTGAGGCAACAATCAGAGATTCATTATATTTAGTGGAGACCTCTTTCTGAGCCAATATGTATTGGTTTTGATTTTAAACTAGTTTGCCAATATTACGACTCTTTCAGCTAACGGGTGATTATGTATTGGATCCTCTAAAGGCTGACTATGGACCTCTAGTGAAGGCTCTTGTAGTCACCCCTCCCAAGGTACAGTGTTACCGCTCAACTTGTTCAAATTCGGTGCTTCTTGAAGATTATTCTGGTTCTACTAACCTGTTCCTTCATTTCAGGGTGTGGTAGAGCCAGGAAACAACGTTACCGTTACCTTCCAGTTTACAGCTCCAAAGGAGCTGACGGAAACACAGGTCCAATTTAACACCCTTCTAACCCTCAAAGGGGAGACTATAGAACAGTATAGGGTTAAGTTTGTCGCTCAAATCATCAGTTGAATACTTGAATAAATTCGTGTATTATAGGTGTTGTATTATAGTTGTATAAAGAACGAGAGAGAGAGAGATTTTGTTTGTTAGACGATCCATTTTTGCCCAGTTCCTTCAATTTTCTGTTCATGAGTCAAAACCCCCCTCCCCCTCTGACCGTGATTTCATTATCCTTGGTAATTAGAAAAAAAAACCCTTATTATATATCAACAACATTCTGTTTGGCAGTTACAATATATTTGATCCTGCACATGGCGATTGTGTCCCATGTGTGTCACACCTCTCCCCGGGGCATTGGTTCACGTCGCGCGCGGTAGCCCTCCCAAGATGAAAGTACCCCCGTTTGCGCGCTGTTACTGGGGAAACTCCGGTCTGTGGGGGCATGCCTTTTTCTCACGGTCTCTCTCCAAGTCCATGATTTTAACCACTCAATAATGAATATAACCTTGACACCTTGTCAACTCACACCCCTCCTGTATTAGCACATGAACAGAGATTTGAAGTGATGAAGAATGAATGAAATATGACAGAGTCGATAGGAATTGATGAAAGCAGTTTGATCTTCAACAAAACCACGAGGAAGAGAAGGTCAGTACATGGTATGTTTTCTCCACACCCTATTGATTGATCTCAGGTAACACACATGATATAATTGCATGCCAAGAGCAGCTCTCATTTCCCAGTTGTCCCTAATTCACACTCTCTTTCTCTGTTCCTCTACCCCCTCTCTCACCCAGGTAGCACTACTGACAATGGCCGATTTGAGAGAATCTCTACCGAGTATTGCCTTCTACTTTCGAGATGGCTATGGGACGGCCTAGAGTGGAGATAGTGCGTTCTGTAACCCTCTCACTTACATCACATCATGCCCCTGGTGAGTGCCTTTCTTTAATTACTCGTGTGAAAATACAAATTAAAACACATTGTTGTGAGAAAAGTAAGTTTTAAGTTAAACATAACATTTCATTCATACAGCCTGCTGCTACTACTACTACGATCGTATAAGTGCCTGGGATTGCCAACGGCATTTGGCCCACAAGGGACGATCGCAAAGCGATGTATCTCTGGAGAGGGAATCCCCTATCCCAACCATGACCAAAGCCAATCCCAAAAACTTCTTTCAGTTTTAAATTCCACATGCCTGCAAGAGCTTATTGCATTGTTCCATTCATCATTTTCTTCAAATCCTCCCGATTCTCCTTCTGGAATTTTAAATATCTTTCCTTTGTAGTTGTCCTTCTTGTAGCACTCCCAGTTTCCACACTCCGCATAGTAAGAGGAGACCTTGTTGTCAAAATTAGTGGTAGAGAGTGTTTGTATATCATCATTCAGGACTATAGCCATTCCCCGCTGACCAGCCTTCTTGAAGAGAGAAAGCTTGTTCCCATTACTGCAATCGCCGCCATGGGCCACCACGAGGAGAGTTGCAAAGAGAATAATAAACATTTTGAGTGGGTGTTGAATCCGAGTGGGATGGTTCGTTTTATGCAGGAGCAGGGACTAAGGATTCCTCATCAAAATATGTCGCCTTGTGGCCCATATGATGCTCTCATATTCTCACTGACTAGCTCCAGAGATCATGAGGTATGGTGATGGTCTGTCAGGCCAATGCTCTGACCACAGTTCTCGCGCGCTCCGAGAAGCGAGAAGTGGGTCAGGCCAATGCTCTGACAGGTGATGGTTAAAACGCGTATGCATATTATAGTGGAAATATGGAGCGAGAGAGATCGAGAGAGGGGTTTTTACTACCGTCTGCTCCAATATAATGCTGCGGACCAATGATTATTTTATCATGGAATGATGCATCCTAATAAATATTTATTCTAGCCCTCTCAGCTCTCAATGATAGATGGGGATGGAGTGGGAATAGTGGGCGAGAGAGGGAGCGAGGGGTTTTTATTACTCGAATATAATGCTGAGGACCAATGATCCTTTTATCGCTGAGCGGTACACAAAGTTAATGACCAATGGTTTGTCCTACCACACCCACCTGCGTAGATCGAATAATAAATATTTATTCTAGGGTGTTTTTTAAAGATAGTTCTGGTTCTACTAACCTGCTCCTTCATTTCAGGGTGTAGTAGAGCCGGGAAACAACGTTACCGTTACCTTCCACCAAAGGAACTGAGAGAGAAATATTTTGTTTGCTAGAAGATCAATTTCCCCCAGTTCCTTCAATTTTCTGAATTCTCCCAAAATGAAACTCCCCCCGTTTGACACCTTGTCAACTCACACCTCCTGTTATATTAGCACATGAACAGAGATTTGAAGTGATGAAGAATGACTGAAATATGGCAGAGTCGATAGGAATAGATGAAAGCAGTGGAAGACATGGATTGTGTGTGTTGGGGGAAACAGCAAGACGTCTCGCATCTGTCTCGGTTCCCCTTCTCTGCGGGTAGGCAATATAACAGTTATTCACCCTGTTAATTATTGACTCCGTTATCCCTCTATCATCTCACCTTCCTTTTCAGAACAACAAGCCCAGAGCAGCTAATAAGACTGTTGGACTCCGTTTCCCTCTTGGCTCCTGATCTCCAGGATCACCCCCAAGTGGCCCACTATGTTCAGCGGATATGCTTCTATCTTGAGCGGAATCCGAACCCAGAACTCCGTGACAAGATAACCTCCGCTTTCCCTAAGGTAGCAATTCTAAATACTATAGCTAAGTTTTTTAGATTTGTTTCAAACTAAGTTTGGTACAGACTAACATCCCTTCTTTCCAGCTGGTAGAGAAGTATAGAGAGGAAAAGTGGATGGCGGGACAGCCCACTCCTCCAGTGATCTCAGGAAAACCAAATACCTCGTGTAGGAGACCCCGGGTTAGAGAGAGACCCGATATATTTGACCTTCCACAAAACCACGAGGAAGAGAAGGTCAGTCTGTTTTCCTTGATTCACACCCGTCACCCTGGGTATTGCCCTCCTCATTGCATACCAAGAGTTTAGCTCTCATTTCCAGGGTTTTCTCTTTTCTTTTATCCCCCCTCCCCTCTCTCTCCTTCTCGTTCACACCCCTCCCCTTTATCGTTCTCAACCATCCCCTCTCTCTCTTCTTCTAGTTCTACCCCTCTTTCTCTCTCACCCAGGTAGCACTACTGACGATGGCCGATCTGAGAGAATCTCTACCGAGTGTTGCCTTCGAGATGGCTGGATATGAGACGGCCTGGAGGAGGGGTACTGGAACTACTGCCTTGGCCCTTGGATTGGAACTAGAGGGTACTGAACCCCCACCCCGCCCTGCCACAATAGTAAGAAGATAGGGAACTATCAAGTGATTATTGTCAGTCACGCGGTCCTTACTAGCGGTGCTGGTATCAACAAGTGTTTAGCCCTCGTGCCCGGTGCCGCTCCAAGGGGGATCACTTGCATGTGGTAAAAGCAGGAAAGTAATTATCTCACAATTCAGGCGGAAGAAGGGGTAAGGGAATCAAGTCCAAATGTTGAAGCAGCTAGACCTTCGTATGAGATGCCCAAAACTCGCACACCCAAAACAGGCCGGGAGGTAAGGTGTCCTTGTTTTACGTGTCGCTATATATTAGGGAGTAATCAAATATCTTGCACAAGGGGTAATTTGGTTGACAATCAAATATCTGGATAAGAGGACGAATATCTCTCTGGTTTCTAAGTTTCTCGTGATTTCAGGTAGTGGACCATATCTTGGGTGGAATGTTGACCGACCAGACTTACATTGCGTATCTGAACAAACCGTTCACCACTAAACCCTACCACCTAATTGTGGTACCCAAGAGCAAGTTGAACAAGGAACATTTCATTATCTCTAGCTTCGGGGTCATGCATGTCATACCTAACGGGGAAAATGGTGAGAACTTTGTGATTTGAAACTAAGTAAATGTTATTGTTTTTTGTCCGTTGGAAATTATTCAAATACTTTCTATTCCTAATTCTAGAGGTAATGAGCTTATCAAAGTGGTTGCGATGTGCACAGATATATGATCACATTGTGGACATTCCCTTCTTCAAACACTTTGGACTACATCGCCAATTCCTACGGTATACATACATGACCATGATACGCCCCTAAGTTGTATTGATCATTGATCATCATATATTGCTTAGAGAAGTATTTTATACCTCCTATTGGATGAAGGTTCTAGGAACTGGCATTAACTAACACTAGCGATCTAATTGACCAAGTTATGTACTAGTTCCCTACGTCAGGTGGAGGATGAATGCAGTGTTAACAAGGTTCCACAGACAAAAGGAACAGATAACAACAAACCTACTGTGTGTAATACCAACATTCGGAGCGAACCTCCTACAAATACAATCTCTCGTGTGTGAGGTATAGATCTATTTTAGATTCAGTCAAACCTCGATTAACCGGGATTTTCTCCAAAAAGTAAATTATTAAATTCTCAGTTATAAACAAGAAAAAAAAAGTTATAAACAACTAAACTATGATTTCTCCGATTTAGCTGCAGACCATTCCCATGGCAAGTCTAGACCACCTGATTCCTGGAACCCTAGCTAACTTCTCAGAAACGGCCCAGCGACAACTTCATTTCCTCCTCAAGTACTTGACACGCTTCCTTCAGTTCGTCAAACAACTAGACACAGCTGCTGAGCAGGTAGGTTGATGATAACATAACAAATGTAGTCACATAGAGCTGTGATAAGCAAGTAAGTTCCGGGTATAATAATAGATGTGATGAACGTGATGTCAAACTACATACCTCTATATTTCAGTATCTGGGAACTAAGCTGGAAGAAGCTACAGTGAACAACCGGCCCTCACCCGACTACCTTACAAACCCGATATCAGTACAACGGGAGAAGAAAGATGCTCGTCTGAGACATCTCAGAAGGTGTAGGAGCGAGCATTCCCGGTTATCAGCTTACAGGTTAGGAGAGTTATAGCTACACGTGTGTTTGTGTTTGTGGATATGTGATTCACCTTTCCTAATGGATTAGGATATAATGTGAACGATCTAAAAAACCAAGTTTAGAATACAGAAACTACCTAGCACCCAGCACGTTTAGGTGAATCTACACGTGTCACACAACATAATATGTTTCAGGGAGCTGACCAAGATGAGGGTTCAGCAGATGGTGGTGGATTTTGTAGCTAATTCTACCGTTCACTTGGTGAGTATGCTTTTCTAGATTGGGGGCATGTATAGAACTGATTGACTTAAATTGGATCCTAATTAGATACTAATTAAGTGAACATTTCAGGTTGATCAAGTGTTAAAGTTTACCAGGGACGGGAGTGGATCACTAGTGACTATCAATCTAGTATATAGTGTGGATGGGACAGATACTGATAATATAATCAGTTACCCTACTGTATCACGATTACAGGAGGTTTGTTTTGTTGTTTGTTTGCTCGTCTGGAAGGCATGGAATATAAATACAGTTGGGCCCCGAATTAACAGAACTCCGATTTACTTCCCCGAAATATGTCGGCCCATTTTCACGGAATGTCTTTTGTTCGTCTGTTTTACCCCTCCCCCTTCTCCCTCCTCCCAGGTGCTCCAAAACCTGCTGGATGGTGTTGTTAGTGCCGTAATGTCATGTGGTAGGGAGTGGTTCCCTGAAAATACCCTCCTAGGTCGAGATAGAGTTCTCCAGATTCTGAACTTCAAGTGAGTAGATAGAGTCCTCCAGATTCTAAACTTCAAGTGAGCTATTGCAAAATGATTGTGCAAACTTATTAGACCATCATTCGCTAGTTAGATATACGGGGTGCTATGTTTATGTACAGTTTTCACCACCCACCTTCCTTTCAGTTCGGACTACGGGGAGCGTGTGAAGGTGTACCATGATACTCTGAACACAGCCCTGGAAGAGGTCAACAGTCACATACGGTTAGTAGCTGCGAGCTGGGAGTTACACATTGAGCACCGTCTCTCTCACTCTTAGTCTTTCTCTCTCTCTCTCTCTCTCTCTCTCTCTCCCCTTCTAACCCTCCCTCACCCCTCCCTCTCTCCACGTGCAGCTTACACGAGTGGCTGTGTGAGATCCACGGGTTTGTGCGACGATGGAACTCAGTGGAAGATTACCGAGGAAAGGAGGCCTCCTACATACTGGTAGGACTCTAATATATGTATACCCATTATCAAAGTTGTTGATACTCAACAATATCCAAGTGTTTGCCGTCCGATCTAGAGATGATATACGGCACACTATTATAGACCCCCATGTCTCATCCTAGTATCTCTATTGCAGGAATGGTTGGAGCGTCTGGGGGGATGGATTGAGAAAGTGGAAAACTTGGCAACAGAGTTCAGTACCTCCAACCACTTACTTCACGTCAGTAGTAGCGCCCTATACAGTGCCCTACAGCCTAACCTGGGGGAGATTTATAATCGGCTACTGGATATGGTGACTGGAGAGTTTGAGACAAGGGGTGCGTCCCTCATAGAGGAAACACAACAAAAACACCAGGTGAAGTTGTAATACACTTGAATAAGTTAATGTGATCTTTGGTGTCAGCTAACTTTTTGTAAGTTGTATACAGATCTGCTAATGCTATACGTGTTGCTAATGCTAACTCTTTAGTACGTCCACCAGATGCTGAAAGCGCAACAGGCAGAGGTAAGCTGTTTTGCTGAGTATGCTAAATCCCTGGCTGTTGTAAAGGCCAACAAGTCTATTCTGCTGGAACAAAAGGTTTATGTCAAGAGTCTGTATAGGATAATGAAAACATTGAAGGTGGATAATCCTCTCATGGCAGAGATAGGTATAATCATGTCGTTTCGTAACCTGTAACTTGTAACCACTAACCCTCACCCTGTGTTATGTTGTAACCATCTCTGCCTCTCTCCCTCCAGATAAGCGGTTAGAACTCCAGTGGGAGTTGTTCCTAGTGGTACTTCATGACGGCGAGACATTCCTAAATAAGGAGGCCCCTGTTATGCTACAGGGTCTTGAGGAGCAAATTAAGGTATAGGGACCATCCCAGCCCCTCTTTTAACTTGTGCCGTAACCCAGTGTATTATGTATGGGCTGTATAGTACAGATCCTATCCTACTAATATTCCCCCACTTCCAGGCGTTAGAGATAGAAGCTGAGATGATCCTAAGAAAGATATCTGCTCCCGATAGTGCGTTCTGTAACCCTCTCACTGATATAAAACACATCATTCCCCTGGTAAATTAAATCCGAGATTTCTATATACCCTGTATCTTTCAAGCACACGTGCTAAAACTATTATCCGGGCGGGTGCCGAAGAACGAGGGAAATAACAGCTTACTGTTCAATCAGGTTGGCCAATCTAGAGATAAGATAGTCGCACTGAAAGAGAAGATGGTAACTTTTAGTGACTGGAAATTCAGTATCACCAATAACCATCACAACCTTACTAAAATACAGGTATTACTAGCTTTACACGTGTCTTGCCTAGCTCGACCCCCTTAACAAATGTAACGGAGGATTAGAATATTGTCCTCATCATGGGCTGTTGACTCTACTTCGACAGCTCCGGCACATGTATGAACAATTAACAAAAGACGTAAGTACAAACAATAGCTGTATCACGTAACAACACTCCCAACCCCATGCCCAGTTGGTGCAGTCACGAGTGGATGCTCGCTGCCAAGTATGGACAACCCTCTCTTCTGTTATGGACACTGTAGACAACTGGAAAGCTACCAAATTCTCTGAGGTACATTACATTTGAATTGCTCAATATCAGGCGACTCAACATTATTTGACATGTGAACCACATGATATCGAGAACATAAAAACTGAAATATAGCGTTGGAAGGATGGCGTGTTATAGTAGTGTCTAATCAATTTATGTAATCTCACTCTCTGCAGTTTGACACAATCGGAGCGTCAGACCAAATCCAATGTTGGTTGTTGGTTTCTGAACAGCTGAGAGCTCTACTCCCTGAAAAAGATAAAGTGTTGATGAAGTTGGAGGTTAAGGTGGATCACATATCCAAGTTTCTACCCATACTGGTGCAGCTCAGCTCTGATAGTGTCAAGGTGGGTGTATTAGAATTGCTGATATAATTTTGACACTCTCCCAGCTGCTCCCTTCTCCATGCGGGACTAGTAGCTATACCAGTTATAGTACTCCATCTGCCACCCAAGTTTATTTAATCCTTCTCAGGCGCATCATTGGCAGGAGATTTATATCTGTCTGTCAGAGATTTACAGCGGTGAAACGGAGATGACTGTCAATGACTTGCTGACCAATAAGTTACTTCAAAATAGAGGTATGTAATAAGTGTAGATCTGTGTCCTCAAGGGCGAAAATTATGAAATAGAATACAGTAAAGTTCGGTGACTCATTTTACCCCTCCCCTTCTCAGAGGTTATATCGCGGATCTGCGGACAGGCCCTTACTGAGCACACTTTGGAACAAAGCATGACTGAGATGGAGAGTTATTGGGAGGAGAGAGAATTTACATTGCGGAAAATATCTGTCCCCAAACGTAACTATAATCAAACTTCTAACTGCTAACCTATTGTTTGCTTTTTGCCATTTGTATACCGTATGTTTGATCTCCGCCCCCCCTTCTGTTATTATATAACACTGTGCCCTTCGTAGAGAGCCACGGACAGAGAAAGGGAGCATCGGAAAGTATCTTCGTGCTGGATTCTGAGGACAATATCGTCACACAGATAGATGTAAGATGTTATACAAAACAGTATAGCCTCTATATTTATTTACACAGTTACCGGGAAACTCGGCAGAAAGGGTTTTGCCCGGTAAATTCGGGTCCGACTGCATGCCAATAATACCCTCTCTTCACCTCACCAGCAGCAGATGTAACTCAGCCCCCTCCCCCTCCCTCTCAGGATCACCAAGTGCTCCTCCAATCCATCCTGGCGTCTCCCTACGTTACAGACCTCCACACCAAGGCAGAGTCATGGTTAGTCCTCCTTCAACAGCTACACGTTATAATGCACCTGTGGCCCCTCTGTCATACCAATGTGAGTACCAGAGTGTTTGGGTTGTTCGGATTTCTAATAATCTACTAAAAATCGAGATGTAATTTTATACGAAGAAACGAATACATTATTTATTTGATTACTTATACAGAACTACATAGTACTCTTTCTAATATTGTTTGAGGGCATGCATGCGAACTTGGGAAAAGATAGCAATTGGCTGAGTAGTTTGCCCTTGTATTATTCATACGGCGCGGGGGCGGTGTAACAGTACTACGACACGATTGTCAGTTGGTTCATCATTGTCAAATATAGTTCAGAGTTTTATAACTGGCAGAGGGTCTTCTAAGTCTACTGCCTGATGGCTGGTCAGGAAAAGGGCAGAGTTTTCATTTCCATTTGGTCACCAGTCTCTAGCCATGGTTATCCAGGTCCGAAGAAAACTCAAACACTAATGAGCCACTCGAGGAGGACCCACTGCAGCCCGCGGTACCGCTCTTGGTGTAAACAGGATACACACAGTGGGATCCACGAGGGAACAGAAGCTAGGGACAAACAGGAAATAGGCCAGGGCAGTGAGTACAATGGAAATAGGAATATCATAATATATAGCCAACTGTACATTCTGATATTTCTGACAGCTACAATAATATGCAAGATATTCATGATATAGCGGGAGTTGGTAAAGCTGTGCAACAATTGATATAAAGTCAAAATTTTTAACCAAGGGACAGGCTAAAAGGCCGTGTACTTGGATATCCTTCGCGCCTTACATACTCTCAATCGAAATCAAGTTCCTGGTAATCTTAAGACTTGAACCTGAAAGCATTGGAAAGATGAGATTTTTTTCTATCCAACGCAACCAAGATCAAGTCTTTATCTTATCAGGAACGGGAGATATGAGCGAAAACATTTAGCACGCGCAAATCGAATTTCGTAAATATGCGCGTACGCGCGGCCCCCTGTCCCCTGAATACTTATTTCAACTATACTCCTTCTAATATTTGGGGGTAACGCTCGAACCTGACAGGATAGAACCAAAAAAATACTCATAATGTATGTCACAGCTCGGCTATAATAATGTCATATCGTTTTTTTAGTCTCATGCAATTTCAAATTGGGTCGTGATTCGTTAAAACAGTTTGGAGTTCAATGAAAATCCAGCTTTTATAACTGCCAGTGGGTCATCTGGGGCCTAGTGCCTGGGAAAAAGGCCAGGGCTATCCTGGTCCGAAGATCCCACCACACTACTGTGCCACACGGGGTGGACCCACAGCTCGCGGTACCGCTCTGGGTGTGAACAAGATACACACGGTGGGGTCCACGAGGGAACAGAAACTAGGGACGAACAGGAAATAGGCCAGGGCAGTGAGTACAATGGAAATAGGAATATCATATGGAGTGTGATTCCTGATCGCAACTTCAACTAGGTTCTCATGTGTTAGTAGGTTGATGGAGTAGACAATACAGGAACATACCGTTGTGATGCTCCCCAAGTTGTAAACTAAGATCATGATTGTGCTCCTTCTTTTCCTACTCTCAGAGCGGGCTAAAGCCGGGTTAGCCACTTGTTGTTTCATCGAGTTAAGGATTAGTTCACGGATTGTCAGGATTGAAGCGATGAGGCCCATAAACTGGGCTAGAACGTTGAAGATATTGGATGCAATGAACACCTCTAGTGTTGTCTTGAACGTTATGCCCAAGGATGTAAAGGGCCCACCTTTTAAAGTTTCGAACACCCCCTGGGGGATGACATAATAGTATGCCACCGTGTCTTCTCCTTTAGGTCTCAATAGATCCACCTTGAACACGAGACTGTATATTGCAGTGGTGATGATGAAGGCTAGGGGGTATTTTGATGGAACACGGGAGAATGGGTATCTGATCTGGTAGAAGCGGCACGTAGCAAGGCACCTGGTAACCAAACAAGGATGTGTCACAATTGTCCTCACCATGTTACTATAGAGACGTTGTCCGATGGTTGGATTGGGCCAACAGAAGTACAAGTAGTGCGTCGTGCAGTTGATCAGATACCCAGATTCAGGATCTTTCTCTGCCTCGAAACATCTCCAGTTCTTGGGGGTGAAGGTGGCATAGGCAAAGTAGCTAGGTAGGGTGGCACAGGTCAGGAAGTCAGTGATAAACAGGGAGAGATAGAGGTTCCGAGCGATGGTGGATGGTTTCCGGAAGTTTCTGTAGATCACTGTCCCGTTGAGGGTGATGCCGAGTGCAGAGAGGATCACGAGGTAGATGACAATGTAAATGTCAGGGCTGGAGAACCCTCCATCGGCAAACAGAGCCATAACTATTAACTAAAATAGGACAATTGATACAAACTCTTCTCAAAATGATAATAGTCATGTGGAAATCTCGATGTATCCGAGATGTTCGAAATTAGTTGATAAATGACTGAATTAGTTTTTAGAGACTAATATCAAGAGTAGTGCCAGCAAAAAGGACTTTAATCTTTATACAACTGAACGATGCCAACATCTCGATTTTGTACCGACGGCGATTTAAACCATTAAGTGAGAAATATAAAATAATTTCAGAGAGACACAGAAATATAAAATTATATTATGATGAAACATGTTATAATGGCTGAATTATGGCAATAAATTGTCTCAAATTGTGCCAACATCTCAAAGTGTGGGTTTTAATTCATACTCTGACTACATGTAACCGATTTTTTACCGACGGGGTAGATTTAAACCTAATTCAGTCTTTATAATTATATTTTCACCCGTATTTTCATATTCGCATCATATATGGAGAGAAAGATACCAGTAACAAAGAGAGACACGGAAATATTTTCTAAGTCTGGCTCCCTGGAAAAGAATGTACTCTGTCAAGGAAGCATAGTCATTGTATTGTAAGCGGAGGAACTCCTTAAAATGCAAACTCATACGAGGGTACTGCTCCATACTCATGATTCGTGTAGCCCATTAGCGGCGGAACCACTTACAATACGAACTGATACAAGGTTGCTATCTCATGTAAGAGAAAGTCCCTAAAGATAATTATCTTTCTCCACTATCACGTCTGATCACACTATTTTTCAGTGGTTATACCTGGTGAAGGCATACGTTGCCAATAAGGTTGTGGTCCTGGGAGACGAGAAAACCGCTGCATATCTCGATATGGACAGAGACTTCCGGGTAAGTAAAACACCTCAGTGATAAAAGAACGTCGAACGAGTTGGAGGACTAATTCAACTAAGTTCACTTTAAAATAATTATAAGTCCAGTACATACCTATATCAGACTTACCAAACTCCATTTGCAGCAACTCCTCCTGGTGACATGGGAGGACCCGTTAGTAATGTCACTGTTTGGGAAAAAGGAGAGTCTGAGGGAGCTGCAGGGTGACAAGTTGGTTACCCGACTAGAAATGCTCCAGAGGACTCAGGAAAGTCTACTGAACGGGATTGAGGATATTGTTCAAGCAAGCAAAGGTATTACATTAGATGATATCTAGATATTATGATGAATCTTCTGAATCTAAATAGTCATCTCTTTTCTTTCCCATTTCACAGATGAAGTCCTATTCTCTCACTAGAGTCTCACCACCTTGTTCCGCAGATAAAGTTCCCCGGTTGAACTTTGTTGGCAATAACGAGCTGCTAGCAGCGCTCACCAATGCAGACAGCCCTATGACTGCTCGGTATATTGTCGGGGCGTGTTTCCCCAACATAGTCGATATTACTGTGGAACCCCGGATGGACGAACAAGACCGTAAGTGTAGGGAATCCCAGCTCGTGCCCATATATGGGCAAAGTCCCTCTATGCTGGTTTAACCAAACACTTTTTATATTGACTTGGAAAGGTCCTCCTGTTCGACGAAGGAGGCCAAGGATCTACTGGTGCTTTAGGTGAGATTGTCTAACCCTCTAGTATTTCCAGCGCCCAAGATAACTGAGATACATGGTGTTGGTGGAGAGATAGTACCCCTCCTCACCCCTGTTCCCCTGACATCCCACCTGGTAACCTGGCTGCCACAACTACAGGGTGTTATACAGGAGACACTCAACAGTATGCTGTACTACTCCCTACTTACTATCGAACAAACTGAGGTAAAGTGTTATAGTTGTAGGGAATATACTATGTGTTGGTGAGAATATTATTATTTGGGGCTACGAAATAGACAATGGCCAAAGAATGACCTCCCACAATAACCCTTTCCTAATTCCTATCCCAGGTTAAATGTGGGCTACCATCCACAGCTGTCCTCTCTGACCCTGTTAGTACAGACGGTGCTTTCAGGGATTATATCAACAGGGAGGGATGCCTGCTCAGTCTAGTCACAGACTTCCCATATCAGGTAGGTCACCTTACTCACCTAACTATTCTGTCACGAGTTCTTCCCCTGAGTTCTAACTATCGATATTTCCCATTTGCAGTGCATACTGACTACCCATAACGTGGCGTTCTCCGTGAAACTGAAACAGTGGACAACCCAGAGAATATCTTACAGCGAAATAAAGTAGGTCCTGTACTTACTATTGCTTATAATCCAAATATAAATCATTAGCAGTACAACGTCCCTCCCGTGGATGCACTAGATTGGGAGAGGTAGGGAGGGAGATCACCCACCGAGGTTAACGCTCAAGAGGCCATGGTTTCTCTCCTTCGAGAGCTCTCACCCCGGTGTCCCCTGACTGAACGACGTAGTGCCGCCCTACAGGCCCTCCTCCTACAATCACTCGCACAAAGGGACACTCTCAATTGTAAGTCAGGGCCACGGTTACTTTAAATACAGTTTATATCCTTGTTTAGAGTGTAATTGATTCCAAACGATCTCCATTTCCCACAGCGCTACGCTCCCTTGAGCAACTAAAACCCAACACATTTGATGTCCTTGCGACTGCTCGGTTTGAACGACATTGCTGTTACCCGGCTAAACTAACCGAGAGTGGACTACCGGACTTGAGGAAGTCTCCCTGTGTGAATGTGACTGTCCGGCAACTGACTGCTGAGATGAGCTATGATTATGAATATCTGGGTAGATATCAGCGTCTGGTGGTTACTCCTGGGACACTTCGTGTTCAGTACAGGTTAGTTGTTACCCCTGGGACACTTCGTGTTCAGTACAGGGGGGGGGTACAGGTTAGCATAATTACAATACCCTCTCTCACAAATTTTGTAAAGGAGGGTTAGAATACTATGTCACTAGATTAGAGATTATTTTCATTACTAAGTTTCTAACTCGATCACCATTCAACTGCAGCATAGCATCGGCAATAACTCTACGACATACCCTCGCCATTACGGGACCTAGTCACTCCGGAAAGTTTGAAACCATCAAAGACTACGCAAACGTAAGTTCACGTTGTGAGGTTGCCATGGTAACTGAATCATGGCGTCATTGTGCGGTTGCCATGGTAACTGAACCATAACGTCACTGTATGGTTGTCATGGCAACTGAATCATGACGTCACTGTATAAAACGGTAACCATGGAGACGTTATTGTTTCAGATGCTGGGACGGTATTGTGTCGAGTACTCAGATACCCTCCAACCGATCCTTATGGGGAACCTACTATCTGGACTTATACAGACAGGTAATATTCCAAGCGGTGCCTACTGTGGGACACATGTACTAATTCAAATTATTGATTACCTTATTAAACTAGCCGTCATAGATCATCGGATAACTATATGATCATTTAAATGATCATATAGTTATCCGATGACAGATTACTTACTCCATCCCCCCTACTCACTCTCCCCCTCCCCATTACAGGATGCTGGTTGGTGGTGAGGATGTTCAAGGAATGTGAGCTATTATCTGAGCTCGGCCAGATACTCCAGAATATCCATCGTGGTTATACCTCCCTTGTTGATGCTCCCATCTATAAGGAACGGGCATGCCCGACCATCCCATCACAGGTGGATGGGACCCGGTCCTTCTCTCAGGAGCCTGTGTCAAGGGTTAACAAGGACATCCAGGTAGGCGTTTTAATTAATTAACCTTAATCATTTCACTAATGAATTATAAATTTGAATTTACTTCAGTTAATCCAATTCATCAACCGGATCAATTTCTAGTTTATATTTGACTGGACACTTATTTTCCACTTCTCAAACAAATACAAATATATCCCAACTCCAGGATCACTTGACGAGTCATCACCGTCGCCCGGATACCGTTTCCAAAGCGATAGCACCCTCACCCCCACTGGGAGGAGTAGTTCCTAACTGTCTGGGGAATATTACCATCGGGGAGCGACTAACTGCCGCCAGTTCTTCGTTCTTCTGTGCCCTGACCCTTCCCTCGACTCAAATCCTTCCTTTCAATCTGTCGGTAAGAATACAAATACTTTTTGGAGAACAAACAATATGAAATTCACATAATATAATTATCCCCCCCTCCCACTCCAATTTCCTCTATTATAGGAGTGCTGTCGATCAATGGTGATGGTTATGCCAGAGCTCGAGAAGATCATTGTAGCTAAACTCATCTCTAGTGGATATAGAAGATACGAGCACCTCACTACCAAGTTGTCCTGTTTCCTGACATACCTCGACCCAATGGTAGGTAGTGGGAGTGGAAGAGAGAATGAACAATGTCGCCTGACCCTAAATAAATGATTGTTAGACTGATCCCCATTGTTCTCCAGGTGTCTAATATTGATTTGTTTACGTTACCTATTGTTAAAACAATTCTAAACTACGCCACCCTCTCCCTCGCTTCAAATGTAAGTACAAAGGGGGCTCAAAAGTATTCCTAACATGCAAGGGGACACCCCGATTTTCCAAAATCTTAATTCAGATTTAACTCCTGATTAACCTTGTTGATCCCCTCTCTCTCCGGTTAGGATACAAACAGTGAGAATCTGAGTAGTGTATCAGTATCCTCTGTGGAGGAGACAGTAACTCAGATAGAGGAGGAGAGATTACTAATTGAGGCGATTGTCAGCGCTCTAACACCAATGTTAGCCACCCAACAACGGGGCCTTATGAAACAGGTACATCTCTCTTTAGTGCCTCATAATAACGGTTTATGTTGTCACAAAAGATGTTAGGATAGAGTTGTTAAAGGAGTAAAAGAACAGGTGCTTCAAGAGGTATTCCCCCTGTCTGTTTCGCACGTGTACAATATCAACGTTCCACCTCGTGTCAGAGCTATGGTGCTGGAACAATTCGAAAGCAACAAGTGTGAAGTAGTACCCGTCCTTATTGAAAAGGTAACATCTTTTTATACCTCTCTTTCTCGCCTTCTTTTTCCTTCTCTGTCAAGAAATGGCTGAGTTATGACCAAAACTGTTTAAAATTCTCAGAAAACGGGTCACCTTTTACCGCTTACCCTCTCTCACACATCAACTAATTCCCGTAGACATTGGAGTTATACCACGTAAATGTCTTGTCTTTTACGCAAGATGACCATCCTAGCTGACGATGCCCGTTTACCACTATGCTTCAAATGCTAAGCAATGCCATCAACTTCATGCAGGTATGTTTGTTTGTTTGTTTGTTAAAGACGTCTTAGGAACCTGGGATACTGAGTTCTCCCCCTCATCTTGGTCTATATAGGAGAGTATGCAGGTACCAAATGGAGTTTTATGTGAAGTTTCATGCTAAGCTCCTAGACTTTCTACCTGGATCGTTACTAGACTTATAAACGTAATGTAATTTGTGATAGTGGTTAGTTTCACGTTAATAAAGGAGTCCGATGCCTCCGACACGCCTAAAGTCGATTTGATACGAGAATCTTCAAAAGTGCCACTTCCGGTGTCCCAATTATCAACACTCCAATTCAGGTTTGAGAAAAATTTATTCTAAGTTCTGGATAGAAACAATCCTTGTGAATTTTGGTTTAAAATAATGAAAATTCTTGTTTCAGTTGGAGGAATCCCGAGCCAACTCAGTGGCCCCTTCCCTGTCCCACAGCAAGCGGGTGTCCCTAAAAAGTGACTACGAGGGTGGAACGAAAGTCCGTAACTCCCCCTTCGTGTCCAATCTGACTCCACAGCTTCAGCCACAGCAACCACTGATCAACATACTGCATCGACCCGAGAAACGGTGAGTTATAGTTTTGTCTGCTGTATCTCACACTATAGAGCACATTTTGGGTACTGGTATTTCAGGAAATCCCTAGAATTAACAAGTATATAGAGCCTCGAAATATCATAGTTCACTCAACAACTTCTCCCTGTCTCTCCAGTACGGATTCAGTTATGTCAGGGGTTAGTTTGGAGACGCTACAAAACTCCATCCCTGCTGAGAAGATTAGGACATTCCGGTTATTTGTTAACACTCACACAGTCGCTGATTTCCTTGGATCGGGTAATTGTGAAATAGTTTGACTTTTGTATATCCGTTTTGTGTGTTCTACCTTGTTTCCAAGGTCGTTAAGTGTAAATTGTTTTCTCTCTACCTTTATCACTCCCCCTCCCCAGGTATATCAGATGCAGATGATGGTGTCTTTATTGATCTGTGTAAGAAATTGGGCAGCCCAACTGCAGAACTTCCTAGATAGGTCCAATCTACAATATGTAGTACAGCTAAGGTTAAGGTTAATTAATATAGGATTGCCTCGTTTTAATAAATAATTTCCTCGTTATGATTCTTTCTGTGTTTCTAGAACTGGGTGATATTAGATGGCAACTTGGAGGTTTATATGGAGTCCCTGTTATCAACAGCCATCAGCAACAAAGTTATTTCATCCCTTGATGCCTCTCAAATCAGGTTCGCCCCTCAAGTTTAACCCCCTTTTTGTGTTACAACTCGAGCTAATCAGGCTGCAAGAGAATTAAATACTGATTTCTAATTCTGATCCCTCTCCCTATTCAGGATCAAGGATAACGTCCAGTTTTTTGTTGAAACAGACAAGCTGGCTGACCTCTCTCCCTCATTTGTTACAAAGTGTGGAGTTGTGGTAATGAGCAACAATGTTATCGGCTGGAGACAACGATTTAGGTAGGACATTGGACAGCTAAGCTGCAATACATCCTAAACCCCTGTTCATCTATTACAGATCTAATCTAATGTTTACCTATTTCAGATCTTGGTTAAAGAAGGCCGAGAAGGAGTTCCTGCTAACTAAATCCCGGGTATTCACTCTAACAGTTCTCATGGAGACCTTTATAGGGCACATTCTACAGTTTCTGGACATGAACGCCCAATACCTCATACACACAGATGTTAACCACGCCCAGGCTGTAAGTGAGGGTCATAGACAGTTCTTCAGGCAAATGCAACAAATAATCTTCCTTTAACTGTCGATATAATAGTACCTCAATTTGGTGGTCTGATCGTGTTAAACAATGTCCACAGTCGTGACGATTCTACCGATTTACAGTACAAATGAAAGTTCGCTGATCAGGACAAGGGTAGGACAGAGACCGAACTAATACAACTCACCGTTCTAATCTTTATACACGGTAACTATTATAACCCTTCCCGGGACAAGGGTTGGGTGCAAGGGATTCCCTCCTAGTCCGTGTGTCGTCGCTTCGTTTCCTCACCTCTCCAACCCTTCTTGGGAGATTTCATATCCTCCCAAACCATCATCTCGGTTATCAATCTTATTCTTTCAGCGTATATCTGGTCGTTTGGTGCGAACCTGACTGAGTCAAGTGCGGTATTATTTGATGAGTATGTGAAACAACAGATAGTGGAGTGTAATCACTGACAACTCAAGGGTCAGCTCCCTTGCCAGAAACTAACCAAGTAGGTAGGTCACAAACTCAGGTACAACCACATAATTGGATACTAAAACTTCTTATCCTAGCCTAAAAAGTATGGTATTTGGATCGGTAGGATAGTCTTATAATCACCCCTTCCCGCCCCCTAAGCATTACCTAGGAGGGTCCAAATAAGATACCTCCCTTGTGAAACGTCTACACTTTGGCCAACTCTCCCTGTCATTCACCCCAACAGTAACACATGACACCCTCCTGTACCTAACGGAACTTCTACAAAATGCAGGGGTACCGGTAAGTTTACACTTAATCGGTTACACGGTGAAAACAACCAGTATTTGGAGCTGAAAACAACAATAACTTACTTACTTTCAGAAGTTTCGATCACAATATTGTGTACACTTCATCCCCCTTCAGGTTGTGATTGTAGGACCTTCTGCATCTGGTAAAAGTTCCTTCGTTCAGAATTGTGCACTGCCCAAACTCCATCCTATCAAGTTACAGGTATAATAATTATGCAACTTGGAGGTTTATATGGAGTCCCTGCTATCAACAGCCATCAGCAACAAAGTTATTTCATCCCTTGATGCCTCTCAAATCAGGTTCGCCCCTCAAGTTTAACCCCCTTTTTGTGTTACAACTCGAGCTAATCAGGCTGCAAGAGAATTAAATACTGATTTCTAATTCTGATCCCTCTCCCTATTCAGGATCAAGGATAACGTCCAGTTTTTTGTTGAAACAGACAAGCTGGCTGACCTCTCTCCCTCATTTGTTACAAAGTGTGGAGTTGTGGTAATGAGCAACAATGTTATCGGCTGGAGACAACGATTTAGGTAGGACATTGGACAGCTAAGCTGCAATACATCCTAAACCCCTGTTCATCTATTACAGATCTAATCTAATGTTTACCTATTTCAGATCTTGGTTAAAGAAGGCCGAGAAGGAGTTCCTGCTTACTAAATCCCGGGTATTCACTCTAACAGTTCTCATGGAGACCTTTATAGGGCACATTCTACAGTTTCTGGACATGAACGCCCAATACCTCATACACACAGATGTTAACCACGCCCAGGCTGTAAGTGAGGGTCATAGACAGTTCTTCAGGCAAATGCAACAAATAATCTTCCTTTAACTGTCGATATAATAGTACCTCAATTTGGTGGTCTGATCGTTTGATTTGTTACAGGTGTCAGCACTGCTAAGATGGCTAAATGTCATGTTTACTAAGTTCGCTGATCAGGACAAGGGTAGGACAGAGACCGAACTAATACAACTCACCGTTCTAATCTTTATACACGGTAACTATTATAACCCTTCCCGGGACAAGGGTTGGGTGCAAGGGATTCCCTCCTAGTCCGTGTGTCGTCGCTTCGTTTCCTCACCTCTCCAACCCTTCTTGGGAGATTTCATATCCTCCCAAACCATCAACTCGGTTATCAATCCTATTCTTTCAGCGTATATCTGGTCGTTTGGTGCGAACCTGACTGAGTCAAGTGCGGTATTATTTGATGAGTATGTGAAACACCCGATAGTGGAGTGTAATCACACTGTTGAGTTCCCAGTCGAGGGAACGGTCTTTGATTGGTTCATCCATCCTCACAAACTCAGGTACAACCACATAATTGGATACTAAAACTTCTTATCCTAGCCTAAAAAGTTTGGTATTTGGATCGGTAGGACAGTATTATAATCACCCCTTCCCGCCCCCTAAGCATTAAGATCCTCCCAGGTTTATTCTATGGAGGGAACACTTTGCAGATGTGAAACCCCAACTCTCCCTGTCATTCACCCCAACAGTAACACATGACACCCTCCTGTACCTAACGGAACTTCTACAAAATGCAGGGGTACCGGTAAGTTAACATTTAATCGGTTACACGGTGAAAACAACCAGTATTTGGAGCTGAAAACAACAATAACTTACTTACTTTCAGAAGTTTCGATCACAATATTGTGTACACTTCATCCCCCTTCAGGTTGTGATTGTAGGACCTTCTGCATCTGGTAAAAGTTCCTTCGTTCAGAATTGTGCACTGCCCAAACTCCATCCTATCAAGTTACAGGTATAATAATTATTGTTCGTTTCTGGCCATTATACCACTAACAAGTAACAACCCACTCCATGGAATGCTCTCTCTCCTTCCACTCTCCTTCCACATCCCCCCTCCCTCCCCGCAGGTCTCACACCATCCCCTCTCCGCAGGTCTCACACCAGTCCAGTATGAGAGAGTTGGAGAACAGGATAGAGAGTAAGCTAATTCAGCACCAACGAAGACAACAAGTCAAAACAGGGAGTTCTAACTTGTCACTTCTGATTGAGGATTTCAATGTTATACCCACACATGGTTAGTAATTCAGCCCTGATGGGTTGTTCGTTTTGCAGGGGGGAGGGGGTACAGGCCTTGGGGTGCTCGTACGCCATGTTTTTAGTAAAACTAGTTTGAGAAAGAATAATAGGTACGGTATAATGATGATCAACTGTTACTGCCCTATAAGGTCCTGCGTGTTGAGTTTTAGGTTAACTACCCATATTTTACCCCTTTACTAGCCGTGAGAACTTGTATATACTAGAGAGCCTCGCTCAGCTTCAGAGAAAGATGAATAATATGTTTTTAATTCGCACGGAGCTCATAACGGTGTGTTGAAAGACAATCACGTCCGATACAACTGGATGTTATTCTAAATCTCCTCACAGGGCCAAGGGATGGACTCCAGGAGGTCCTAAGAAAGGTCATGGCGGGAGGGGAGACGTACAGCTTCAAACGGAAGGTTTTCAGGCACCTTGGATCAGTTCACTTCCTTCTCACTTGTAACAGTGTTGATAGTCTGGGATCAGGTGGTAAGTGCGTCTGTGTGGTTCGAGGGTAGGAGTCAATGTAAATAGTGGTCGATACTCAACAAATTATGTAGTATGTTTCTAGAGAGAGAGAGTTGGTTGAGATTAACTCGCTCCTTCATCACGTACGTCTGAGGTAACTAGGAGCTAGTTAAAACTGATTGGCACTTAGGCCAACATTCCAAAGTATAAAAGTTCCTGTATATTGCAGGTGATGTGGCTGTGAGCGGTATGATACACCGACTGGGTAACCACTTTAATTTCCTACCCCTACACGCTCCTAACGAGCTACAATGGAGAGGAATATTCATGCCCATAGTTCTGTGTTGGTTGGACGACTTCCCTGCTTATAACATAGGTAGGTTAATTGCTGCTCGTCTAGGTAGGTGTTGCTGTATCCATGATGTGGTCCCTAAATCATTGTCTGGGACAAGTTTCCGATATTTCAGCTAAACTACACTCTATAATCGCCATTCCCCTTCTCTAACTACATTTGTTTCACAGGTCCCAAGTCACTGTTGGCGTTATCTCTGGTTGGAGCGACGTGCCGGGCGTACCAGATCATTAGGCACGCCCTGAAACCGTTACCCGGGGCAACCCACTACATATTTGATGCCCACTCTCT
>AVPN01001448.1:11958-22556 GCA_000695325.1 Pleurobrachia bachei | reverse complement strand
ACCAGGTCTATACTAAGTTGGAAACGTGTAGAATACACGGAGCCAACAGAGATAAAAAGTTAAAAATTATAATAGATCAGCTATCAAAAATAATTATACAAAAGTAAATCGACCAAATCAAGAGACTTGATTCTCGGGAGTGTCTGACGTCAAAGCATATTAAATATTTAGATAGAGAGAGAGAGAAGTAGATAGATAGAGAGAGTGAAAGAGAGATAGAGAGAGTGAGGGATAAAGAAACACAAATTGAGAGAAGTGGGAGATTGGCTACTGGGAAAGCATTACTCAATGACAAATGGAATAACTGGACAACCCAGAGAGTACTATACAGAGACGGATCATGACTGGGGGAACACACCGTGAGGTAAGTGTTACTATGAAGCACAGACGTTAATTTTACATCTACGTACTGGGAGGGAAAGCATGATATCGGCTCAATTGGAAGGGAATTAATTGCTCAGATTAAGATTTGAAAGAGAGAGCAAATTTAAATTACAGAATACAAAGTGGTTTAAGGTAATGTTAGGACAAATAAAGCAATATCAACAACAGTGTTATAACGAGTCAATAAAGATTAACAATTTGTACGACCTGATTTGTCACCTGACGCTTTTATAGTCAGCAGTGTTTTTCTAAACGCACGTTCATTATTTTCAGTTGGGATAGACCTGAAAGCACTCTCGTGTAGAGTAAGAAGTTTTGATCGAACGTTTGTTACCAAACGGGCCAGAGAACACAGCTCAGAATAACGCGACTCTGGCGGCTGGCCGGGGCCCGGGCCCATGAAAAGTAAATTCAATCGCACTTTTGGGGTTAATGGATGAAACTTAAAAACACGAATTATTTTTACAGGCATTGGTTCAAACGTCCTTGGGTCACCTCTAACCCAGACAGGGAGAAGGCAGTCTCACAAAGAGAGCATAAACCAGTTGAAAACGAATTTTAAAAAGAAAGACAAATTTGCAAAAAATAAGACCACGTCCGAACGACGCGATTGCAGGCCAGGCTGACATGACGCGCGGAGTCTAAACAAAATGTAACGCGCTAAAATTAATCAAAAAGCGATGCACAATATCAAATCCTCTGCACTGTAAAATTTGATCGTAAAATTTTCTGTTTTGCATTCTTTCTTTTTTGTTTCGCTTTTTGCGTCTCGGTTCTCTCAAGCTGTTCTAGTCGTGGTAACAACGGAGACATAATGCTTAGACAAGGCCGTCTCACCACAGAGATGAGGTAACTATTTACGAATTGTATTTAAAAGATTTATCATAATTTTGTAATTTTTTTTCAGCCCTCCGAAGCCGGTGAAGACATTCAAAACGCCCAACTCAAGTAAGACAGCGAGCGTAAAAGCATTTTTGATTAGATAACTTGTGCTCAAATTTTCGATTTCAGTGCACGTTTTGTCTACACCAGCTCACTTTGACAAAAGTAACGGAATGGCGGTGCCACCTCTCAACTGGGACGAGTCAATGTGAGTTACCAATTATCACATTTCTGTACAATGCTCCAGCCTTCGCTGAATTTGTTATTTTCACGCTGCTTTACTTCCTCTAGGATATCTGATAACACGATTAACCGATCTGACGAAAACAAGGATCCCAAAGTGAATGAAAGTTTAAAACGTAGTAGGAGGAAACCTGTCGAGATCAAATCTCGTTACATGCAAGCCGCCAGTGCGAGTAGGCCGATTGGCAAAACACCCCGTACAGCTTCTGCCCCAACACCAGCTTCCGTCCATCGGAGTAATAGGATGAGGATAGATGAGGTAGGAGGGGTGGCTCAATCACACGAGTTTATCACATCACACGAGGAACACAAGATCACATCCCAGACATCCCATGCTCGCTCCACAAGCACACCTGTCAGGATTTTTACTCACATTTCACGCGGTAAACAGGTATTAAGACCGTTTATTTGCAGATATATATCACCATCTCATTTTGTCAGTATTTAACAATATTCAATGTGTACTAACATCTGAACAGCACATTCTCTCAGCTGAATAGAGAAGATACATTTACCTGTGAGGAGAAAACTCGAAAACCCTCGACACCAACAAACAAAACTGCAGTGGCCCGGAAACCCTCAACTCCAACCAATACCTCTCGAGGGAACAATAAGAATAGCTCATTAACAAAAACAACAAGTAAACCGGCAACGCCCCAAAAACGGCCGACTATTAAGCAGTCGATTGGGGGAGCTAGTGAGAGGAAAGCGTTACGGGCTATGGCTGATGGTACCTCTCAGATTACCAGAAAACCAGTCACAACTTCTAACAAGTGAGTTAATGTTAATGAAAAGTAAAACCATCTCATCTTTACCAATTTCGTTAGGCAATTCAGATGGTTTAGGTACCTTTTATCAGTTGAATAATGGCAATACCACAACCGCAAACACTTAACGTTTTTCCCTTCATAATAATACAAATGCCCCTCTTTACAGTGACTTCATTTCATTAGTGATGTGTTAACAAACTCCCCTCACTCCTCAGTGACAACTCAGGAGGGGATCAGGAGGTGAGGGTGACGGTGGGTGTTGGTGGTGGCAGGTTACCAAGAGAGGAGGGTGTCACAGAGACAGACCTACACCTTCTAGAGCATCAGAAACTTCAGATGCTCTTCTTGTTGGTAAGTTGAACAGGGAGGGGGCTGCCTGTTTTGTTATGTTCCCTGGCTGTACACAGTGGGTTCTATCCGCTGCGGGTAGACTTTACATTTACCCGAAGCCCCTCCCTTTGTAGTGCATGCACCCCCTCTCTTTTCTTCTTGGAAATCACCTAGACCAACACCTATCTATAACCAAGTTTCCTCTCTCTCTCAGGATAAGATGGAGAGAACGCAAGAAGCGTTGAGAACGGAAGCAACAGGACAACTATACCAGATGTGGAAGGCACTGGAGAATCTGAGGAATGATTGTCATAGTTTGGAGGTGGACTGTTTGGTGAAGGAGTACATGTGTGAGGTGCACGACATGTGTGCCGTACTGGTGAGTTGGGGAAGAGAGAGGGTTAGGATGGAGAGAGAGGTTGGCAAGGGAGCGAGAGATTTAGTGGGGGTGAGAGAGGGTGTTAGGAGTTAGTTGAGTGACATGTGATGGGCAAGAGCGAGATCAACAAAGAAAATAGTAAGATATACCAGAGAGAGAATAAATTTTGGAAATGGGTCCGATTCTTCATTATATACCGCCACTGTATTGTGTTATCAAATTTCCTGATTTACCATTATGCAAACACGCACTTTCAAGTCTCTCTCTTATTGCCGATGGCAGGGGGTGTTTGGGTGATCTGACTAATACATTATTTCCCAGTCACCGAGCTCCATGTTTCTGAACCACCCTGTATTTCTCAGTTACCAATATGCGGGGAGCTCACGGAGATGTTACCTCGGTTTGATAAGCAGTTTAGTACTCTGTGCACAATGCTGGATGGAACACGGCACTATATCAACACTGTCAAAATCGCAAAGTTAGTTTTAGAGTTAAAGATACCCGGCCCTCTCAGAATCCCAATGTTCTGTATGCTATAGTATTTCGTTGTCTGAGACTGAACTTTAACGGTGATATCAGATGTTTCATGTTAAAGAATATAACGCATCACAACTTTCTCTCTCCAGGATGTCAGAAGTTGAGGTGGAAGAATTACAGAGTTCCCTGAAACAGGTCCTGGATGTTTTGAGGTGCATCTACCGGGAGGCAACAGGGAACGAGGAGGACCAAAAAGGTAAACTTTCATTACTTGTTTTCTCCTTATATAGCTAAAAGATAATCAATATATTCAAGTGGGGGTTGTCATGGTGTCGCCATAACCCCCCCGCGCCGCTGTGAACTATACCTCCTCGGTGCCTAGCTCGGCCCCCTTTTCGCGGTTATAACATGACAATCTCCTCGCACCTCCTCAGATACGATTGGTTCAACAACACAGGAACTACAGCCCCTCCGGGAGTGTCTTGAAAGAACACTGGAACAATACACAACCACCTCGGCCCTCTGTAGGAGTATTGCCAATGTGAATGCTGAAAACACTTTCCTGGTGGCTACTAAGAAGCTAAGTCTCGAGTCTGGAGAGTGAAGTGTTCAGACTCTCTAAAAGTTCTTTCTTTAATCAAGGGCAGACTCTGAGAGTTCTGACTACTGTATGTTCAAATGTTATGAAGTATGAAATGCACTTAGTAGACAGTAGAGATATGACAAAATATTATATATTTAAAATGACAGTATTTGTTATGTTTGGTTGCATTCGAAGAAAGTATGGTACTCGAGTTACTTCTGAAGAGATTGAAAAAGAACGTTTGTAAATATATTATTATCTGTAATGATTTTTAATACAATTTTACTACTGTATTCCTACCGTTACACTGTTTCAAGAAATTGCGCTGTTTTTCTTATTCGCTATCTCTCTCAATCTCTCTCTTTCTAACATGTTACTTTCTCTATCTCACTCTGACCCATGTATGTCTCTAATACATCTCTTTTTCTTTCCCACATGTCTATCTCTAATACCCTTGGCCGTCTCCCTCCCTCACCGCCCTCCCTCATGTCTTTCTCTAATACATCCCTCTTCTCCTTCCAGAAAATGATTCTATCCTGCATGGTTCTCTAACACCCCTCTCCAATCCAGAGAAGTATGATTGAAACAGAGGATGTGCGGTTATCCCAGGAGCGGCTCGAAGCCCTCAAGGAACTCATCAACCCAATCAAAGACCTTGCTAAAAACTGGAACGTCGACATTTCAATTGAACTTGAGAAGTTCATGAGCGGTTTCACTGTCTCACAAGATGGTGGTGGTGGTCATGATAACTTTGCGGAGGCAGCCCTTGTTATTCAGGGAAGTGCGGGTGTTTATAGCAAGAAGGTCGAACTGCTGTACTCCCTTGTTGTCGATAGTTTGGATTTAGTGGCGGAGAAACAGAAGAAGGGGAAGAAGGGAGGTGAGGATGATGATGGTGGAGAGGGAGGTGGAGATAGTGATGGAGAAGATGAAACCATGACGTTAGGACCTGTGAACCTGTCAACCTCAGCTAAAGTTAGGGTTGATATTAAACCTTTTAGCCGTGGTGTTCACTATAAAACCCGTCTACCACTCTGTCTCACACCCGCCCTTACCAAACGAGATCTCCCGGAGAACAATATATTCGATCGGAAGCGGGGAGAGTTGGTAGCAACTTATGATGATTTCTTCTCAACTACATCTCTCATCAACAAGCACGGCTGTGCAGCTTTTGACATTCATTCCGCAATGTTCTTTGCTCAACAGCAGAAGCAGAAGCTGAAAGCGATGACACCGTTCTTCAAGAGGAGAGTGTCACAGTATGACGGATTTGCACGAGGGGAGTTGAGGGAGAGGGGGTCTACTCCTGGTGTTCCTGTGCTGCCGGACGATGAGATGGATATCAGTATTGGAGAACCACCTGGTGGAGACAACACAGTGGCTGCTCCTGAGGTTAGAGAGAACAACGAAGCTCATCCTGGTGAGTCTACTACTGCAGCCCCAATGGTAATTAATGCTACTCTAGGTCCCACTGCAGCTGCAGGGATGGATGATGATGATGGAGGAGAGGCATTCGGTGTTGATGATGACGACGATGATCCTCCACCATCCTTCCAAACTCCTATCAAACACCCCTCCCTGAGGAGCCGTGCCGCTGTTCCCCTCATCCCCACCCCTGACACCTCCAAGATTGACTGCCACTTGGATCCCTATGCGGAACTCCCCGTGAAGCCCTTTAAAAAGGGTGTCATTGAGAAGCCAAGTAGAGGAAAGAGGAAGAAGGCGGCAAGTGGGAGTTTGTCTACCGCTCTCAAGCTGGATAAGAGAAGCTTCCGGAAGCCAGTTTCTTTTCCAAACATCCTACGGAAACCGATCTTCGAGGAAAACATTGAACTTTTCAAAGCTACACTTTCAAAGGACAAGAAGGCGAATACTCGGCTAAAGAACAGGTTGATTGCAAAGCCACCCGCTCTCCCCCTCCCTTCAGATCTCCTACAGGTTCCTGAGCAGAGCTTCCGACATCCTAATAATAATGATGATGATGATGTTTATGAAGGAGCAGGTGGTGCTGATGATGATGATGACGTGGATATCCATGGTACGATTGTGGATGATAATAACGACCTACCTCCCCCACAACCCGATCACCACGACATCCACTCTTCTGCTGTAATGGCTCTGGAGGAGAGTCAGCGTGAGGCCCTCACCACCACCCTCACCACTGCCGATATTAAGCTGTCATACGGTGATCTGGTAAAGGAGCATGTCAGTAAATTCACTGATGAGGCGCGGAGTCTGATGAGGGTCAGTGAGTTGCGGGAGAGAGTGTTAGCGTGGGAGAACACGATATCTCCCATACTGGACACCGAGGAAGGAGCAGTACCGTATGACATTTGTACTTATAGCAGGAGGTTGATCACCAAGTTGTCCGGGAGTAGTGGGGAGGTGTTGGGGTTGACCGAGTTGGTGGGAGGGGGAGAGGATAGAAGGGAGGTATCGCGGTTATTCCTTACCTCTCTGATGCTCGCAAATAGTGGGAATGTCGAACTAAATCAAAATGATCAGACGTGCAGATTGTTGTCAAGGAAACTGCAGAGTGAAGTATTGGAGGCTTATGTTTTGCCGTCGGGCGATGAACCGGGCACCAGAAAACGGAAAAAAGTACCGGTCTGAAGAAATACCGTTTTTAAGTTGTTATTTTGTACAGTTTTTTTTGTAAATTTACCAAGTTGCTATGACCTATGATACATATAATATATCGAATTTACCAACTTTGTGTTTACCTCGCCATCCATCAAACTAACACACTTTCTCATTCCTCCTAGATATGAAATCCAGGTGACACCACCCTCCAACACACACTCCAACAGATCTATCAGCTACATCTCTCATGATGGCTGGCTGAATGCAGTAACCATGGCAACCCTACAATTCACTAACATGCCAACAAACCGGGGTGTCCCCACCGCTGCTGTGGTACCCGACCTTCTTTTCGGAGATTTCACCCAGAGTGAAGTTGAATCGATCATCAAACAGAGTGTACTACAGCAAGACAGCGAGGCTGCTGCTCCCCTCTCATTTGGATCGTTTAGTTGCGAAGAGGTCAGTCAACTTGTAACATCATCCCACGACCTCAAAAATGTTGTCGATTTCGAGTTTGAGGGCGGTGAGAATGGGGCAGTGGATTCCGTTTCCCCTGACGACCCTAGTACTACTGTGAGCCAGGATTATTATTCAAAGGAAGATGAAGAAGAAGTGCGACTGCCTGTGATAACATCCTCAGTTATTGGAGAGGTGTCTCACATCCCCAGCCCCATCTTTCCATCTCTCAATCTATCCGCTGACTCCGGTATTCCCATTCTATCAACACCAGAGAAAGCTGATATCAACGATGTCATGCACAGGCTCATTGAAGAGGCAGTAAAATCTTCTAACTTTGCACAGCCACCTGAAAATAATTTTGCACAACCACCTGAAAGTAACTTTGCGGCGGCGGCAGCACCTACTCCTTGGTCCACCCAGCCTGACATGTCTTGGTCGGATAACCAACTCTCGTTCAACTCACCGGCAAGTACAGTCCAGGAACAGACCCAGGAACCCTGGATAACTGCCAAGAAACCAGCCGCTCCCTCTGCCTCAGTTTGGTCAAACAACCACCATCCGTGGACCTCCATGTTCAAAGATACAGCCCAACCACAAACCCAGCCCACCCAGGAGGCAGTAGTTCCCCAAGCCAAGCTACCCCAGATCCTCTCAGAAACGCGACCAATAGTGTCCTCCAAAGACCACGAGCTGATGATGTTGGGCTCCCAACTTCAACTCATGACGATAACTCACTCTGAAACAGTTCCCCTTATCCCTCGGGGTCTTATCAACAAATCCACCAACTGTTTCGCACATGCTCCCCTCCAGGCGCTGCTTGTCTCCCCGCTATATCATGTCATCAGGCAACTCAACCCAAACTACACTGTGTCCCCCGTTCTCTGTGCAGTCAAGTCATTCTTCGATAGTTATCGCCTCATGTCCGGCATATACGCAAACTTTGACTCACCCTTCGAACCGACCTCCATCTACGAGATGTTACGGAGTAAGATACCGAGTTTTAACGAGAATGGCCGGCAGGAAGACGCAGAAGAATTCTTGGGAATCATCCTATCCAATCTTCATGACGAGATGGTGTCTGCGATCAGGAGTGCCAAGAAGACAGTTTCCCTGCCTCTGATCGTGGATCAAGAAGAGGACGGGGGAGAGTGGCAGCAGATAGGGAAAAAGAAGAGGATCCAAGTCACAAGGAATACATCTAATAATGAGACGAGTCCGGTCAGTGAGCTGTTTGGAGGTCTCACACGATCGGTTGTTACTAAAGCAGGTGCGAAGGAGTCGGCTACCCTTCAACCCTTCCTGTCCCTCCAACTGGACATCCAGAATCCATCCATTTCGACTGTTGAGGATGCCCTTCTGAACTTCACTCACAGAGAACAAATCACTCTGAATGAAGTGAAGTGCTATCGAAGAGAAACCCTGGAGTCTCTACCGCCCGTTCTTATCCTCCACCTGAAAAGATTCATCTACGATGAAGCCGCTAAATCCTGCCAGAAACTACACAAAGAGATAAACTTCGGGGTCCAGATGACAATACAAAACGAGATGTTGTCCCCAGGTGCAGCTGCGTGTGGTGGTAGGGAATACCGGCTGTTCGGGGTGGTGTATCATCATGGTTCCCACGCGGCTGGTGGTCACTACACGGCCATGACGTACCACCAGTCCCTGATGAGCTGGATTTACCATGATGATGAAAAGGTTCAGACGCAATTCGATAAGGCTGTGTTGAAACATGTTCCGGGGAGATCTGCGTACCTGCTGTTTTATAAGAGGATCAACTAACATGTTGGTGTGTTGGATGTTAGTCTAACATTGGTGTGTCGGAAAAGAGGATCAACTAACATGTTGCCTGTTGGTGATAAAGACATTGGTGATAGGAGTTTGGCGGCCACAGCCTGGGGTGATTGGTGTCCGATGAATGGTGTTGGATAAAGACATTGGTGTTCTGAGAGGTTGAAGTAATGAAGTAATGTGTGTTACATTACATGACACATTAAGATTCCTCACTTTTTAAAGTTGGTTTCTGAGTGCATACTTGAAGCAATTTTTTGTTGATCACATTGATGTTATTGGAAGAAATTCATTGGTTGCTGTAAAGTGTGAAGAGAGAGGAAGAGAGAGAAATGTTTCTTGAACGGAATGAAGAGATGAGCCTCGTTTTGTTAAAAATCTCTCCGAATCGGTTAAATTGAAGATTTGTGACATGATGATGTGATCAAAATTCTAAATGAATATAAATACCTTTATTTTTAAAACGTGTTAATATAATATGTATGTTCTCTGCCCCACCCTGACATGTAACCAGTGTTATTCCTCTACCTAGGAAACCCAGAATGTCGACCTGAATGAGCTTTAACCGACCTCCCAACTCCTCGTCATGGGGCAGCGGGGGACAGCAAAACAGGGGAGGTGGGGGACCGCAGAATAGAGGAGGAGGTCCTCCTGGTGGTCGAGGAGGTAACAATAATAATAATCCCCGACAATCATGGGGAGGGGGAGGAGGGAACAACTCTTGGGGTTTTAATAATAATAACAACCAACGCGGCGGTTTCAATAACAGTAACCAGCGTGGTGGTGGTAATAATAATCAGCGTGGTGGCGGTAACCAGTTTGGGAATCAGCAGAAAGGTGGTTACCATGGTAACAACCAACAGGGGAGTTTTGGTAACCAGAAACAATTTGGAGGTAACCAGGGTAACAACAATCAGTTCGGTGGTAACCAAGGTAACCAAAATCGATTTGATGGTAACCA
Source organism: Pleurobrachia bachei (assembly GCA_000695325.1). Taxonomy (NCBI): domain Eukaryota; kingdom Metazoa; phylum Ctenophora; class Tentaculata; order Cydippida; family Pleurobrachiidae; genus Pleurobrachia; species Pleurobrachia bachei. Next base: position 12,714 of record AVPN01001448.1, on the reverse strand, counting down.
AAAACAGTTCGATGGAAATCAGGGCAATACCTTTGGTGCTAACCAAAATCAGGCCGTTGGTAACCAAGGTAACCAAGGCCAGGTCGGTGGTAACCAAGGTAACCAGCAGGGTCTTGTATCCTATCCGACTAGAGGTGGTAATCAGCCGCCGCAAATGGCTAGTGCGAATCAAAGCAATATGGGTAACCAAGGTAACCAGTTCGGTGGTAACCGGGGTAACTATGGTAACCAAAGAAACAACATGCCAGCTAACAACAGAGTAGGGGCAGGCCGACAGCCCATGTCTCTAATGGCTGGTCCTGGTGACCAACAACCGTCATTCCCCAGTGGCCCAACCCCTCCTAGTAATTCGTACGCTGGTGGGCCAACTCCACCACCCGTTTCTTACCCTGGAGGCCCAACCCCACCAAGTGGACCAAATTCGTACCAAGGTGGCCCAACCCCACCCAATCCGTATCCAAGTGGTAACCACTCCTACCCTGGCAGTCCAGCTCCACCATCATTCCCTCCAAGTGGCCCGCCCCCACCCTCTGGACCACCTCCCCTTCCCAGTGGGGCACCCCCACCCCTGCCAGGCGGTGGAGGAGTTAGCCAACCGCCACTACCTCCAACTGGTCCTAAACCTCCAACTACGTCTGCCAACCCTCCATCCGTAGTCGCACAGGGTAGGTATCTCGCTACAAGTTCTCTTTTGCTTTGTTTCTGAATCTCTCTCTCTCTCTCTCTCTCTCTCTCTCTCTCTCTCTCTCTCTCTCT
>AVPN01001448.1:0-10878 GCA_000695325.1 Pleurobrachia bachei | reverse complement strand
CAGCCCACCCCCACCTCCACCTCCACCCCCTCCACCCCCTTCATCAACTGCAGGTGTGTTTACTAAACAGTGTATTGTACACTTCTAATATTACGAACTACGAAGTCTAGCAGTCTGCAGTAAACCACATTTGCTGCTGTATGTTATACTACTCATTTTTTCGTTTCAATGATTCAATGACTCTCTTTTTTAGGTGGGTCTGCGCCAAAAGCTCCGCAACACGGTGAAAAAAGGAAACCGCCTCCCCCTGAGGGTTCACCGCAGAAAGACACCAAGGTGAGATGAAGTGAAATTGAACTAGTTTATCAGATAATAACTTAATTTAATTACAATTCCTACTGCTTAAAATAAAAAGATAACTGATATATTTCACTGCCAGTTAGGCTATTCCTGTTGTTTTACCTCTATCATTATGTTTCAGAAAGCTCACCTGGAAAGGGCTCCATCACCCTGGCAACAGCAACACTACCAATCTCCTCAGCAACAATACATGTCGCCACAGCAACAACAGTTGCCACAGCAACTGCAACAGTTGCCAACTCAGCAACAGCAGAGCCAGTATCAACCACAACACCAGTCATACAATTCGGATAAACAACACCAGAATCAGTACCCGGGGCAACAAGATCAAAAACACCAGCAACATCAGTATCCAGGCCAACAAGATCAAAAGCAGCATCAGTATCCAGGGCAACAACAAGATCAACAACGAGCCCCACAACAAAACTCTTATGATCCGAAACAGCAACAACAACACTCCTATAACGATCCAAAATCACAGCAACACTCCTATGATGCTCCAAAACAGCAACAAGAGCTGTATGATCAACATCACTATGAAAAGCAGCAGACACCCCCGGTACATTCGCAGCATCAATACGACACACCACCACCACAACATCAATACGAGAAGACAGCACCTTCTCAGTATGAGAAGACAGCTCCGTCTCAATACGAGAAGACGGCGCCATCTCAATACGAGAAGACTGCGTCTCAATACGAAAAGACAGCGCCGTCACAATACCATGACGAACACCAGTACGAGACAGCACATCATCCACCAGCATCTCATCACCCACCAGCTGCAGGTCATCATCCAGAGGAACAGTATGATCAGTATGGGCAGTACCAGTACCCGCCTGAAGAGCACTACTACCCACCTGCACCTACCCGGGGTACCCCACCCCCACGAGCCCGGGCAGTACCCCGTGGCATGGTACCACGAGGTACTACCCGACCAACCCGACACCCAGCCCCACCCCCAAGATATGGTACACCTCCACCTCGAGGTACAGTGCGACCCCGAGGTCCTGCCCCTAGATACGCCTCACCGCGAGGTACAGCCCCCACGAGGTACCGTGCACCACCACCTGCTGAGGTGTATTACGGGCAACATTACGAAGAGGAGGAGGGTTATGAAGAAGAGTATGGAGATGAGTATGCCGAAGAGGAGTACCATCATCCAGTAGTAGCCAGGAGATCTCGAGGTGGGTACCCTCCCCCGAGTAGAGGTGCTCCACCAAGACACTATGCTCCCAGAGGGTACCCGGCACCACGACCCCGGGCCCCACCACCACCAAGTAGAGGGGTGGTTTATAGGAGGGCAGCGCCACCAACGAGACAGCTACCAAGTGGATGGGGTGGGCAACAACATCAGGAACAACAGTGGGCTGAGGAGGAATATTACGAGGAGGAACAATATGGACAGGAACAGTATGGGGGACAGCAACAGGAACAATATGGGCAACAACAGGAACAGTATGGAGGACAGCAACAGTACGGGAAGAAGGGACAGTACGAGCAAGAGGAACAATGGGGACAGCAGGAACAACAAAAGGAACAAGAGGAAACCGCTGTGGATACATCTCTAGGTATGTTGTTAGGTGCACAGATAAGACACATCTAGGACACATTTAGGACACATTTTAGACGCATTTTAGACACATTTTAGACAGATTTTAGACACATTTCAGACACATTTTAGGATACATTTTAGGAAATATTTTAGGACACATTTTAGGATACATTTTAGACACATTTTAGACACACAGCTCACATTTGTTAACACGTTATCATTTTAGACACACAGCAACCTTTAGCTGATAGACACATTTTAGAACTGCTTTAGACGAGCACATTATAGGTCGTTCAAATGATATTGGTTTGGGACAAAATGTACACAAAAATAAGGCAATTCCTCAAAATTTGGCGACTGAAAATTGAAATTTAATACTCGAAGATCTATTCAAATAATCCCTGCGCCGATCAATCAGTACATATTGTGTGACCCACATTTTATTTCATAAAGTGCTCTGTGATGGTTCGATAGACCAATAAACACATAGAAATGAAAACTAATCTGTTACTAGATAATCTGAATTATATCTTCCCCTCCCTCTCCTCCCCCTCTCCCTTTTCCCCCTTTTCTCCCTCCCTCTCCTCCCTCTCCCCTCTAATTCCCCCTCTCTCCCTTTTCTTCTCCCCTCCCTCAGAAAAACCAGTTGAAGAAATAACACTACGTGAATTACACAGTATGGGTTTGCCAGTAAGCTTTGGGAGTAGCGACCCAGATCTTGCTGAGATGGTGTCCGAATTCCAAAAATACGGGTGTCGATATGTGAGTTCTGTGAAACATTCAATTATACGTCATTCCCATCCATATATTTTTGGCCCACTCTCTATCCCTCCTCCCTTTTTTCGCTATAGCCCGAAGGCCGACACGTGAATCCTGACTATTGGCCCAAGAGACCCTCAAAAACGTACGAGGCTCCTGAATACGGTGAATGGACGACAGTCGATGCCAAAGGTTTGTATGTCGGTCGTCGGATTTGTACTAGCAGTTAGTAAGACAGGGGATTGGTACACAGACGGTGGGGATGTAAGGGGTTCAATGTATTAACGTAGGGCGCGGTACACGACTTGTAATGAGTGTCAGGGGATTCGCGCATTTCCATCGCGCGTGCGCCGCCTCTTTATTCACCCACACTGCGCGCTGGCAAGGGATCAGGGACCAGTTACAGATTTGGAACCGGGCGTCTGGTTCCTGGAAAGGGATCCTGAGCGTGGATCACCTACAACTCTGGCTCATAGAATCCATGAGCGAGAGTTGTAGACACTAGACATGAGCTTGTTGCCAACATCCCCTCCCTCTCTTTCAGAACAAAAACAACTGACCGTTGCTCGCCGGCAAATTGCTATTCCTGCTGATCTGGTCAAACAAAAAGAGGAAGTGCCTCCAGTATCTACTGCTGCACCTCCTACTGGTACTGCCGGATCGGTACCTGCCAAGCGTGTTATAGTGCCTCCATCTGACCTAGTCCCACCTAAGAGGCGTGTTATTAAACCTCCTGCTGATCTTGTAGCTGGAAAACAAGGTACTTTTATTCAACCAAATACACAATCAGACTAATTGAATCAGTACATGTCTATCCTAATTTTTTTGGGACTGTTTTCACTCCTTTAATATTTCACAACGAAATGTTTATTAAATTTCCAAACATTTCAGGTGGACCTCATCCTGTGGCACCCCCTCATGCCTTTAGCGAAGAGGCGCCCCCGTCTGGTTCTCGGCCGGTATTTTTAGGCGCCAAACCGGCCTACCGATCATCGAGACCTGCCTACAGCAATAAAGGAGGGTACTGAATTAAGAGACAGGATCTATTTATTGTGTGTTTGTGACCGTGTACTAGGCAGCGTACCTTCACAGAGTTTTATACTGTTATATGAATTACACGTGGTCTAGAAGGGTAATAGGAGTGATAAACACGTGGCGTGAGATCTAGAAATGGTGGCACGAACAATTCTGATAATATATCGATTGCGCTGAAATTCTTTAACAAATTTCCAAAAAGGAATTGCCCTATTTTTATCCCAAACCAATGTCATTTAAATTGATTACATCTAATTATCGAAAAGAAACACCCCATATCGCCCAATATAACTAACGCAAAATCATCTGTGTTACAGTAGCCGATGAAGTACTACAGACATTAGTGGAGGGAACGGTTGAGAGATTTACTGCTCAAATTAGTGAGGCGCTCACTGCATCATTACTAAGCAAAGAAGATGGAGAGGATATTAGACCAAGGGGCGATAGTGAGAGGCAAGATGAGAGGGGCAGGGAACCGAAACATTATCGGGAGAGAGGGGAGAGGAGGACAGATGAGAGAGGGGAGAGGAGGCCAGATGGGAGATCGCGTGACGATAAACACGAAAGGAGAGATTCCCACCGAGATGATAGGAGATCAGGGGATAGGAGTGATAGGCCGTCATCCAGGGACCGTGAGCACCGGTCCGACAGTAAATCATCAGATAACCGGAGATCAGAGAGATCATCAGAGAGATCTGACTCACCTGCTCGGAATCAACAAGATGGGAGAAAGATAGTTACCCGACCACCCCCTCCTCAGAACATCAGGACCGTAGCACGGCCCCCTCCCCCTCCTTCAGCACCCCGGTATCCCTCTCCCAGCAGACCTCCACCTCCCCCTGCTGCATCATCCATCAGACCTCCCCCTGGTCCACCCCAAGTGAGACCCAGGGCCCGACCCGCCAAACCAAAGGCTCCCCCTGTACCCGCCGAGGATTTACTGTTCCCACCTGGACGAGGGAAACGACCTGATAAGGTATAGTTTGCCAGGTTCTGACTACATTTTGTGCGCCCTGCGGGCAAACTTAGTTTTTATACAATAAAAACTAATGTTTGAGCAAAACAAGGTATAGTAGGGGGTGGGGTAATTGGGGAGGTATTACTGGTAGTAGTGGGAAAGGAGTTGATATTACCACACCATGTTAAATTTAATTGTGAAAGCTGTGTCACCAAGTAATCACAGCGCTGGCAAGCGCCCCGGGGCCAATCCCAGGCCAAGAAAATTGTATGGGGTTATGTCCTATACATAGGCTTTAGTAAATCGGTCTGACTAACCGTTTTGTCGCGAGTAGCCGAGTATAGTTCAGGTAGTTCCTCGCCCCACCTACTGCCAATATGAAATCCAATTTGCTGACGTTTCACAGCGTTATCTCTCTCCACGAGATCTGCCCAACGAACCTAGAAACCCAGGAGATTGTTAATCGATTGTTAATCAGGAATCGAGCGACACAAGTAAACAACCAATCAGAACTCGTCAAGTGACTGGTTATCAGCCAATCAGGGTCCAGGGACCAGTATTTCCTTATTACAACAACTCACATGTTTTTTGCCATCATTTTTCAGTGTACTCCGTTTCTCCATCACCTTGATTTGCTCCATAATATCGGGACTGGGGCTCCTGTCATGGTCCTTTTTGTTCCAGTTCTTACTGACACCGTCCAACTGATCTGGGAGGAGGGGAGGAGAGCATGGGGTTAGTGATGAATCTGCTATGTTCTAACCTTCCCTTAACTTTTGAAAGGAAGGTGTGTTTCGGGGCGCTCTAAACACAGTAAAGCTAGGCAATGGTGAAGAGGAGAGTTTGAATCATAGTGGGGTTGAGAAAAAGGAGCAGACAAATGGGGTGAGTTCATAGTTGTGATGAAATAAACAAGTTTGTTTGACAAATTCCTAATTTCTAACAAACTAGGAGGTCCCCCACTTTGGAAAGGTTCGGATACAACATGGTAGGAGAGGTTAGTGAACCCACAAAACAGTAAACACTGCCAGCCTAAAAACATGATATATATCCCCAGACTTACTAAGGGACTGTTCATCTTGCTCGTGCGCTTCCCATTTCGATTTACTGGCAGCAGTAGACAGGTCAGGATCGGGATCGGGGGTTGATGATGTGGTCTGGAGAGTGTATACACAATTGTACACACATGTTGTACATTGTATACCAAGTATACATGCAGTGTATACCGAGTGTATTGTATACTTGCACCGTTTATTATGTACACGATCGTGGAAGTGTTATTATATTGGGCGACATAACACGAACATGTATTACAAAAAACACAGCTCAGCCGGAATCCCTAATACATACTACCCAAACACCTTCCTCCCCGTTCTATAACTCCCAGTTGTATGATACAACAAAGTTACTAACTTTATGATCAATGAATCCACCCATTACTATGTTCAATATGATTTATTCATTCCACACCCACTCACTACTTACAGCACTACTTGTCTCAATAGAGACTCCATCCAGTTCATTGTCATCACTTCCCTCATCCATCTCTACCTGCAATGTCATGGTAATATTCGAGTAGGGGGGGTTAGGGGATTATTGAGTAGTATGGGGTGCCGGGTGAGAGAGAGGTTACATTCCAATCCCTTATACTCAGGCTCATACTAGGAAAGAATCAAGAATTTAGTCCCTGTTAGTAAACGAATTTCCTAAATTAAATGAAGGGGGATGACCTACCTCTTCGATCTCTGTTCCCTGTAGCACGCCCCTAAGATCAAGTCGGATGTTGTGATCAGGAATAGGCTCCCACTCCTTATGGATCTGTAATGGAACACATTGGAACATCAACTGATTGGGTCATCGAATAACTGGAATTTACTTAAACACAGTTGAACCGCTCTTCCCTTGAGTTGATCGGAACCCCCGGTGTCCCGATTGGAACATCAACATTGGAACAACATTGGGACGACATTGGGGCAATTAATTGGGTCATCAAATGTAACTACATAACACTGCACAGGTCAGATAACTAGAGCGAACAAAATATACCTGTGCAATGTCCGCTAAACTGCGTTTATGAGCGCTGTTAGCAGCACAACTATCAGGAAAACTCTTTATCTCCGCTATATAAACCTGGAACCCCTTACACTTGGCGGCACTCCAGAATTCCGAGAAATGAGCCGCTTTTGAGTTTACCGAATCTGAAATGAGCCACTTTCGAGTTTACTGAATCTGAAATGGGCCACTTTTCAGTTTACTGAATCTGAAATAATGGGAGTTGTGCCACCCACTTCCGACTCTGAAGAGATGGCTTTTTGGTCCAGCGTGACCAGATTTACAACCAGCTTATGGTATTGGAACAGCACGGAAATATAGATGATGGGTAATACCTAGAAGAAGTAGAAATACCTAACAGTGCCAAACCTACCGATGATGATAAATTTGAACCATCCCTCGTTCAAGTTCTTCTGAAATGCCTTCAGCATGCTTCCTCTATAACTTTCCTCCATCTCCTGTTCATACTCATACTCGTTCTCCTAAAAAGAGGTTTTTAGAACTAGGACAGATAAAATGGTTTTTCGAATTTCGTCTGAAGGATTGGAACAATGTTCGAATTTCATGGAACTTAAATTGTGAAACTGAATGCAAGGAGTGACTGCAGAGTGGATAATGCAATGTTTATAACACAACTCACATCATTCAAAAAGTAGTCATCTAAAGAGAGGATTCGTGGTGCACTTCCCCCATTCTCCACTTCCAAATCTTTCAGTTTCTTCGCCAGAGGACTCTTCCCTGAGCCAGGTAGACCACGGAGAATAATCACAATCTAAGGGGAGGGGGGCATATTATTTGTGTAGATGATAAAGTATTGTATCCACTTGAACCAAAACCAAACACGTTTGGTGGATTTCCCGGGGCAACAGAACGTGAAACTATTTTATATCGAAAATAAATGATATGGAGACGCCCGGGGGCCGGGGTGCTGTCAAGTCCGCTATTCACAGACTGATCAATCATTTCTTAAAGTTAATGAAAGAAGACAAATAAAAGTTGTCTCGTCACATAAAAAACCTAAGTTTTCCTTTCAATCGCCAGTAACGGGTTTCCAAACTGTGGCCGCTATTCCTATGAACATTGGACTTGACAGCACCCCGGCCCCGGGCGTCTCCATATCATTTATTTTCGATATAAAATAGTTTCACGTTCTGTTGCCCCGGGAAATCCACCAAACGTGTTTGGTTTTGGTTCAAGTGGATACAATACTTTATCATCTACACAAATAATATGCCCCCCTCCCCTTAGATTGTGATTATTCTCCGTGGTCTACCTGGCTCAGGGAAGAGTCCTCTGGCGAAGAAACTGAAAGATTTGGAAGTGGAGAATGGGGGAAGTGCACCACGAATCCTCTCTTTAGATGACTACTTTTTGAATGATGTGAGTTGTGTTATAAACATTGCATTATCCACTCTGCAGTCACTCCTTGCATTCAGTTTCACAATTTAAGTTCCATGAAATTCGAACATTGTTCCAATCCTTCAGACGAAATTCGAAAAACCATTTTATCTGTCCTAGTTCTAAAAACCTCTTTTTAGGAGAACGAGTATGAGTATGAACAGGAGATGGAGGAAAGTTATAGAGGAAGCATGCTGAAGGCATTTCAGAAGAACTTGAACGAGGGATGGTTCAAATTTATCATCATCGGTAGGTTTGGCACTGTTAGGTATTTCTACTTCTTCTAGGTATTACCCATCATCTATATTTCCGTGCTGTTCCAATACCATAAGCTGGTTGTAAATCTGGTCACGCTGGACCAAAAAGCCATCTCTTCAGAGTCGGAAGTGGGTGGCACAACTCCCATTATTTCAGATTCAGTAAACTGAAAAGTGGCCCATTTCAGATTCAGTAAACTCGAAAGTGGCTCATTTCAGATTCGGTAAACTCAAAAGCGGCTCATTTCTCGGAATTCTGGAGTGCCGCCAAGTGTAAGGGGTTCCAGGTTTATATAGCGGAGATAAAGAGTTTTCCTGATAGTTGTGCTGCTAACAGCGCTCATAAACGCAGTTTAGCGGACATTGCACAGGTATATTTTGTTCGCTCTAGTTATCTGACCTGTGCAGTGTTATGTAGTTACATTTGATGACCCAATTAATTGCCCCAATGTCGTCCCAATGTTGTTCCAATGTTGATGTTCCAATCGGGACACCGGGGGTTCCGATCAACTCAAGGGAAGAGCGGTTCAACTGTGTTTAAGTAAATTCCAGTTATTCGATGACCCAATCAGTTGATGTTCCAATGTGTTCCATTACAGATCCATAAGGAGTGGGAGCCTATTCCTGATCACAACATCCGACTTGATCTTAGGGGCGTGCTACAGGGAACAGAGATCGAAGAGGTAGGTCATCCCCCTTCATTTAATTTAGGAAATTCGTTTACTAACAGGGACTAAATTCTTGATTCTTTCCTAGTATGAGCCTGAGTATAAGGGATTGGAATGTAACCTCTCTCTCACCCGGCACCCCATACTACTCAATAATCCCCTAACCCCCCCTACTCGAATATTACCATGACATTGCAGGTAGAGATGGATGAGGGAAGTGATGACAATGAACTGGATGGAGTCTCTATTGAGACAAGTAGTGCTGTAAGTAGTGAGTGGGTGTGGAATGAATAAATCATATTGAACATAGTAATGGGTGGATTCATTGATCATAAAGTTAGTAACTTTGTTGTATCATACAACTGGGAGTTATAGAACGGGGAGGAAGGTGTTTGGGTAGTATGTATTAGGGATTCCGGCTGAGCTGTGTTTTTTGTAATACATGTTCGTGTTATGTCGCCCAATATAATAACACTTCCACGATCGTGTACATAATAAACGGTGCAAGTATACAATACACTCGGTATACACTGCATGTATACTTGGTATACAATGTACAACATGTGTGTACAATTGTGTATACACTCTCCAGACCACATCATCAACCCCCGATCCCGATCCTGACCTGTCTACTGCTGCCAGTAAATCGAAATGGGAAGCGCACGAGCAAGATGAACAGTCCCTTAGTAAGTCTGGGGATATATATCATGTTTTTAGGCTGGCAGTGGCAGTGTTTACTGTTTTGTGGGTTCACTAACCTCTCCTACCATGTTGTATCCGAACCTTTCCAAAGTGGGGGACCTCCTAGTTTGTTAGAAATTAGGAATTTGTCAAACAAACTTGTTTATTTCATCACAACTATGAACTCACCCCATTTGTCTGCTCCTTTTTCTCAACCCCACTATGATTCAAACTCTCCTCTTCACCATTGCCTAGCTATACTGTGTTAAGAGCGCCCCGAAACACACCTTCCTTTCAAAAGTTAAGGGAAGGTTAGAACATAGCAGATTCATCACTAACCCCATGCTCTCCTCCCCTCCTCCCAGATCAGTTGGACGGTGTCAGTAAGAACTGGAACAAAAAGGACCATGACAGGAGCCCCAGTCCCGATATTATGGAGCAAATCAAGGTGATGGAGAAACGGAGTACACTGAAAAATGATGGCAAAAAACATGTGAGTTGTTGTAATAAGGAAATACTGGTCCCTGGACCCTGATTGGCTGATAACCAGTCACTTGACGAGTTCTGATTGGTTGTTTACTTGTGTCGCTCGATTCCTGATTAACAATCGATTAACAATCTCCTGGGTTTCTAGGTTCGTTGGGCAGATCTCGTGGAGAGAGATAACGCTGTGAAACGTCAGCAAATTGGATTTCATATTGGCAGTAGGTGGGACGAGGAACTACCTGAACTATACTCGGCTACTCGCGACAAAACGGTTAGTCAGACCGATTTACTAAAGCCTATGTATAGGACATAACCCCATACAATACGGGGCAAAACTTTTTGCCCCGATCGGTAGGCGGCAAATCAATCTATCAATAGGGCAAGGTGGTTTCTTTAGGGGACTCTGCGACCATAATATTTTCTTTTTTCAGTAGTAATGAGAAGAAATTCTCTGTTATCTGCAGCAGAGAATAGACGACTAAAGAGACAGTAAATTGTTAAATATTTTTGTTTTTGTGCAGTGTGTGTGGCGTGAGACCTTTATTTTAATTGAATCTTCGTTTTAAAATATCTTTTTTATTCTCGGCCTCCCTACCAGTATGATAATCCCTTTAGCTCAATACCATCCTAATTGACTCCCTAATTATCCCTAATTTCCTATAATTATCATCCTAATGTAGAATGCACGCCTTTATAAAAGGGGGAAGTGGTGCCCGACCCAAGCAGCAG
>AVPN01001447.1:7309-22546 GCA_000695325.1 Pleurobrachia bachei | reverse complement strand
CAATATTATCATTCGTACATTACCATAAGCATACTTGAACTTATAGATTATGTACTAAAAGGATTACTTTTACGTTGTAGAACTGTATACAGTACAGTTCTCCAATGTATAAACCTTTGCATAACACTTTTTATTCGCTTTGCAAATATAGCTGTCCATCCGACATCGGAGAAAGACCATGAATTATAATGTGTTGTTGAATAACTCAACGACAACAAGTAATGTGATATTATTATATTCATTTCTAATGACTTTCTGATTTTCTAAACACAGGACAAATAAACGTGTTTGATTTTGTTCGTTCGGCTAACAGTTTTTGGTGGATCATGGCTGTCATTTTGGGAAAGGCCAGTTTATCATTGTGACAGTGAATTCAGAGAAAGTGTGCGCGCGGTAAGTATTTGCGCGTTTCTAGACGCGCGCGCGCGAACTTAGCTTGGATTTATATTATTTTTATTTTGAATTTCGGAAGATCTCGCGCTCGCGATTTTTTACAAATATTAAAAATATATTCGGAACATTTTTTGCACGACTGTCGCTAAGTGCTAACCACCCACAGCTAACCACCCATAGGCCGTAGAGTCAAATCAACTCACTGTTTCAGCATCTCGATTCAGCACTCAACGAATCATCAGAATTTTTCAAGTTTGTGAAAACTGGTCCCTTGGGGGCGTTGGCGCTTGGGTCTGGACTTGACAGAGATGGACAACAGAATTGAGAGTAGAGTTCTACAACAATAAGGCAGTGTGGCCACGGTTTGACGCCATTTGGGTAATTTAAAGTTTTGTGCTGCATCAATTGCATTCCTTCACAAAACAATCAGAGTCCAAAGCGAACAATTTCATACAAAAAATGGACATTGCATGCGTGTCGTGATGAATTCGTCGTGCCTCTACCCGCTACCGCCTACCGGTTGCCCATAGATCAAGTTGTAGACAACTATTGTTGAGACTGTTTCCTTGAACGGGAGGTTCATCTAGAACAAATGCTTCGTTTGAAACTCGAACTTTGCGGCTGATAACTGTTGAAATACTGTTCCACAGGTTGGCTAATCATGCCCTCAAGGCCAAGGTGATTAAATGGCTGCCCGTTGTCTGTGAAAATATTTATTTTGGTTTGAACACGGAAATTGGAGTGGCGCCAACTTCTGGTGTCCTAGTAGACAGTAGTATTCGGTATGTGAGCCTTGACATATCTCTGCATGTGAGGCATATTGATATGTGAGTTGCTCACACTATTTCACTTGGCCAATGTCGAAGAGTGGAAGTATTGTATAGGTTATTGTAGTACCGATAGACTTACTAATAGACAGACACGTCTTAATTTTCATTTTCCATGTCTACTCATTGTCTACATAGTTTGAATCGTCCATTTCACTCAATTTCTGAGGGTATGAACTAGACAGCAATTTCCTGAAGTCGACCCGTACTAATTCCCTTCCATTTTATCTTGGTCATCATGAATAACCAGTCAGAGCATTGGCCTGACAGCGAATAGCAGTATATTTTCCTTTGCGTGTAAGGTAGATAAACCTGTCGATATAGGTTTAGTGGGGCAGGGTCGAGCAAGACAAGGTTTAGTGGGGGTAGGTTACTGTAAATTATCTCTCTAAATAAAAGTTTTGCAGGAAATCCTGCACAGGAAATCTCGTGTTGTAAATGGTAATGGTGGTTGAGTAGGGGGATAACGTAACATGTATCATTTAATAATATAGATCCTGAAGGAGTTAGTCTGCTGAAAGGTGTTGACACGTTGCAGGATTTTTTATGGACCTGTGTCCTGTAGCTGCTAGAGACTGATAATGATCTCAACCTGCGAGATAGAGGAAGATAGATAGAGATAGAGAGAGAGAGGGAGAGAATATGAGGGAGATGCATAAATCCAGCGAGAGAGAGGGATAGAAAGATGAGCATTATGCACCTGAATGAAATAATATGATGATCTAATAACTTGCCTGCAGCCTGATAACCTGTCCCTGAGGATCGGGTATAGCTGTAAATTGTGGGCGGATAGGAGAGAAAGAGAGACAGCGAAAGAGAGAGAGAGAGATAGAGAAAAAGAGGGGGATAGAGAGAAAGTCAGAAAGAGAGAAAAAAAGAGAAAGAGAAGACAGAGCGAAAGAAAGAGGGGAGAGGAGTTGTCAAATACCCCCAGGGGTGGTAACCTGCTACTCATTGACCTTCTTCTTCTTCTTGCTCTCATTGACCTGCTCTCTAATTGTGTATGCGGATATTAGATCTAAATTGCTTGGCACATTTCGTCTCCTCCCCCTCTCTCATGCAACTCTCGTCCCCTCCCTTTCTAGCGTGTAGGAGCTGAACCTACTTCAATTCTTGAGTTGTTTATCTGAGTTTGGTATTGTGGATTTTTAGTACCTTGAACATTAATACATACTTGTAACTGTACTGCATAATATCCTTCACCTTTAACATCTCCTGTAAAGATGATGTAAAATGGCGGATAGTAACAAGTTGATAGATTGGGATCTTGGTGGCCTGTGCAAAGGATACAGTGTGAGTAGTTTTAACTTCATGTAAATCCTTGGCTTGCTCCCTCCAAACGTATTGTTTTAACTTGTTGGCTCCCTTCAAACTCCGATTGTAAATTGTTTTTAGATAAAACTCGGAACACTTTTAAATTGCATTACTCCTCATTGATTAAATTGTTGTTCATCTGGTACCTCACCTATCTACATTATACTTCAACTGATTTACCCCACTCACCCACCTCACTGATTTACCCCACTCACTTTACCCACCTACCTCAACTTATTTAGTGATTTACCCCATTCACATTTAAATCACCCCCCACATTCCGCAGGACGATGCGACGGCTGACGATTTCTCACTTTGTTTTGAGGATAGCATTATGAGTTGGGGGCTGTGTATCCTATCCATGGTTTTATCGATTGTGTATGTGATTTGGAGTGATCCTACCCAGTACACCTTCTCATTTTATAGATACGGCACTATAAAAGCGGTTAGTTACTTACAATATGAGAGATCAGAAAACAATTGTATTCCTACTTTGTAGAGAGATCATACTAAAGTTTTTAATTTGTTTCACCTGTTTAAAATGCTCTTCCGCATTAATTTTTTGTGTATTTTAATAATCGAATCCTTGTTTCAGTTGACCGGTATAGCAACGATAATCCCTCAAATAATCATCATCACCCTGGGTTTGAACGCCAGAGTCCTGACAACAAATGCTCTTGTGATCTCTATCACCACGGTACGACAAATAACCTCAATTCCCCACCAATTATTCACTACGATACGATGGTGAATATGGATGTATATGGTTAGATTTTAGATAATATCCCAATTCCAGAACATGAAAATTATTCAAACCAAGTGACTCCGTCTGAAACTGATCTAAAACCCAACATTTTCAACCTCTAATACACCTACCAACCCTCAAACAGATCTAAAACCCAACATTTTCAGTTTGTTATGATGGTTGTACTGCTATTCGAAAGAACAAAAGGAAACGTCAGCATTCTTCCTGTGTTTGTATTTTGGGCGTTTTCTACCGTGCTAGGGGGCTTGAAAATCCGAACCATCCTGCGAACTTGGGAGGTGAGAATAATACTTATATGTATGAATAATACCCACTGGATTACACAATTTGAAACCCAACTTGGTTACACAATCTTACTAAAAACCCCATCTTCTCAGGAGGTAACCACGATTCACAGCCAGCTTCCTACCCTGTTCTTCATCTACATAGGAATGTGCTTTGTGAATCTTATTATCTACAGTTTTAGTGAGGTCCCCGACCAATTCAGAAAACGAACCAAGGTATGAGATTTAATTAACTTGGATTAAATTTATTTAGTTTCGCAGAGGATTCACTATCATCTTCAGGACGAATTATGTCAGAAGAATCATATTTGTTTTATACGAATCACTATGTTCTATACCATACATTTCAGTTACTCACACAAGTTCATCCAAGTGCTACACCCATGTTACCTCACACAACAACTGATTCCCAGGTAGATTCAACTCATTCAATCTCGTGCCTAATTTCGACCCTCCCTCCCCGTGCCCCGGGTCTGAACAAAACAATCAAACTGGTAGCTGGTACTTGGTAGCCCATAGCAGGTCAATTGTACTCAAATAAATGAAACAACTCTACTGCACTTCATTTCAAGTCATTAACCAAGTTTTTAGACACATCAATTAAAATCTCAAAACAATCTAACACACCCTGGAGTCCTGTAATAATCCCAATCTAACTGCAGGGTCAAAACAGTCCTGAGGTCTATCCAGGCTTCGATGAGGCAAGACATTGTCAAATGAATAATAATAATTAAATTCAGGATGTAATTATGTACATAATTATTCAGGGTTTAATCAATTACTCTTATCAACACAATGAGTTAATTTAATTTAATATGTCATGTACGATTTGATCCGTCCCAATTCACATTTACCATTTCTTAATTCTCACACCATACTTCCCAGGATAAATGGTGTTGAACTGTAATTTACATTACAATCAGTAACGAATGTAACGAATTATTATGTTCAACAAATTAAATGTACGATTTGTCATTTGTGCAGTTTCCCCTCATGAATGGAATTGTGCATCATTAAAGATTTGGTTTTGAAAATATAAAATTAAGTTTTGCATGTCCAAAATCATCGATATAATGTTTTTACTACACACCATGATTCCTGCCAATAACACCCTCCGAATTTCAGAAAGAGGGTAGACAATACGTTAAGGCTGAAGTCAATGGTACCGAAATGAAAGCAAAGGGGGATAATGGTCACAGGATGAAGTACGACCGAACTGGCGATGCAGATCGGGTAGGTTAAATGAAACCAATTTAACTAAATGAATCGAGTTCTATTAAATGTACATTCGGGCCCCGATTTACCGAAACCCCGATTTACCGAAACCCCGATTTACCGGGGAAAACCCTTTCTCCGAACATCCCGGTAAATTGGGGTCCAACTGTATTGTATCGTACTTACAAGTACATTATAAGATACAAATCAGTTTGACAATTGTTTTTTATTCCACATCAGACCCCATGTCAAGAGGAGCTAGGATCCTTCCCTAACTGTCTCACCTACCACTGGCTATCAAAGTGAGTTAAATTCAAACTTTCATTGGCTATCAAAGTGAGTTAAATTCAAACTTTCATTGGCTATCAAAGTGAGTTAAATTATTGTTAAACTGTCATTTCGTTGTCAATTCGTTGGAGATTCAATCATTGAATATCGCTACTGATTACGAGTCCTTTTAATATTATTCCAGGCACAGCACCAGACCCAGTAAATCAATTTAAATTATATTATATTCAGATTATCCTTTCATCATGACTGTATCATATGAATGTGCGTGTTTCTAGGTTGGTATGTGACCGGTGCAATATAAATTGAATATTGGGAATATTCCTAGCTTGGTAATATAATTCATGTTTCTACAGGTTAGTATGGAGGGGTTACAAGCGACCCCTAACCGACGAAGATCTTTACGAAGTTCCACAAAATATACTGACGTCAAACATTACTGAGCAGTTCTTTAGAGAGTGGTGTGGATGTAAACCTTGTCCTGAGTAAGTAGCGGGGAGTGGAGGGAGCTGGAGGGAGGGGTGGATATAGAGGGGGAGAGAGGGGAGTAGGAGTGGGGAGTGGAGGTAGGGGAGGAGGTAGGTACTAAGTAGGGGGGCGGGGTGGAAGGGGAGGGAAGTAGGGAGTAGGGAGAGTGGTGTGGGTGTAAACCTTGTCCTGAGTAAGTATTTAAGCAGGGATTAGGGAGTGGAAGGACTGAGGAGAGAGGGAGAGAAGCGATGAAGGGGTGGGAGAGGAGAGATGGATAGGGAAGGGAGGGAGGGAAAGATGAAGAGGAGGGAGGGATGAAGGGGAGGTAGGGAGCTTAGGGGTAGTTAGATATTGGAACTTGGAAGGAGGAAGGTGAGGGACTGGGGAAGGAGGGGATGTGGATGAAAGTATGTTTTAATTAATCAATTAATGAGTTTCTTAATTGTTCAGTGGTAAGACAAGTTGTCTCCAGAACAAGAAAAATTGCTTCCTCACCCTTGCCCGATGTAACATCAAGACTATACTGGGTAAGCAGAGTATTCTCAATTAGTTCTTTGTGTAACAGTTTCAAACACAAATGGTTTAATTTAATAATTAGTTTTTAATTAGATGTGTAATTAGCTACTGGTGGTTGGTGCCTACTTGTGGGGCATCATGAAACATGTGTTTAGACCCAAAAAACTACCGTTTTTTTTAATTTGTATAATTAGATATTATGTAATTTGTTACCCGGGAATTATTTCAGGGGCTGTTGTGTTAAAGTTGATGAACGACATGTTGAATTTTGCGCCATCTCTTATCATGAAGGAGTTGATCTACTACAACGGTGTAAAGAAGTAAGTTAAGAATAATGTGTTTAAATTATTTAATGGTGATTTGGTTTTCGTATTGACATTTAATTTTACCTTCTCACTTTTTTCTAAGAACTGTTGCGGACGGTAAAACGTAAGTCAAGTGCAGATTCTACGTTTTATATGTTTGTTACTTTATTTCTTCTTGATTTATCTGTGAAAAACCGACTACACCATATCTGCATCATATCTTTCTCTATATCTCTACCTCTCTGTCTCGATTGTTGTGTTTCTGATCTCAGTGATCTCGCTGTCTCATAATGGTGATAGCCCTAATACTCGTCTTTGTCCCTTCCTGTTCGTCTCAATTCACCTGAGATTCTTTGCAATATTTACCACACACGAGACACGTGGCTCAGATTACGTGTAATTCAATTGTGTTCCTAAAGCGGGGGGCCCTGGTTCTCAGAATATATCTGGTATTGAGCCAAAATCAGGAAGGAAAAGAATGCGAACACACGAATAAAATGTATCCGTCCATTCTTTGCACCTGATATATCCTGATACTTACACCCACCTTTTCAACATAATTCGAACCTAGTTTCAAACACTTTCCTCCCTTCTATGTAACATGTTTCCCCTTCTCCTCCTATTTAACATGTTCCCCCTTTCCAGTGACCCAGAGGAAGACCTGCCTCTCTCCTATGGCCTGTTTTACTGTTTCTTCATGTTAGCATGTATGATAATGCAGACATTCTCGATTCAGGTATTACAAAAACCAAAATGGGTTCGGGGCGCGGCAGTGGTTCGGACCAAACCAAAACGGGTTTTTAAGTTGGTATTGTACAATTTTCTTCATGTATATTCTAGTTCTCTAACTGAATATGTTGAGTTACCAGGGGCATTAGAGATGTTGCTAAGTAAATGCAATATTATTTATTACAGGGATACTTTTACAATGCAACTAAGAGTGGGATGAGAATCCGTGTTGCACTGGTGGGAGCTATCTACAGGAAGGTAAGCACTGGTGAAAGGGGAGCTAATTATAGAAAAGTTAGAAAAAACGAGGATATTATACATTTAGTTCAACAACAAAGACTGAAAAATTAAATCTCGGTGTAAGAAACCTCACAATCGTTACAGGCTCTCTTATTGAACAGTTCTGGTCAACAAAGCTCTCAGTTGGGTCAAATGATCAACTTGATGCAGGTTGACGCTCAAAAATTCCAGGTTAGCAGCTTTTAGTGGCCAGAATAAGATGCTTTTGGTTGCATCCGAAACTCACACTTCCATAAGTCATCTGTTCTAACTCTCAATTCCATTGAATTGTTCATACTTTCTTTAAATTTCATACGGAGCGGGGAAGACAGAGTTAAGCGACTCAACAGTTCCACCAGATATTCTAACCCCTTATTCCATCAGGATATGTTTACCTATCTCAATATGGTTTGGTCTGCTCCCCTTCAAATCTCCCTATCCATGTACTTTCTGTATCAGGTTAGTTGGACTAGATCAGAGAGGATTGTATCAGGATAGTTGGACACTGTCCTGGAAAGTACCTTAGGTATACCAGGAAAAGAGTCAAAGTATCCAGAGGACAGAGGTATCCCCTGCTACTTGCTAGTCTAATCATCTAGGTAGAAAAACGTTCTTTAAATTAAAAAAATTGACAACTTTTCCTGTATTATCACTTGTGAGAAAAAGAGAACTGTAGAAAACAAATGGGCCGAAAGGTAAACATGAGAGCAGTGCAGCAGCCTGCCAGCAGGTGTGACGCTTATCAGGTTTTCCAATTACCAAATTACCCACCTGTGCAGATTAGGTAATATGATTACAGGTAGCATTGTGAGCTGTAGTATCTCTCTCTCTCTCTCTCTCTCTCTCTCTCTCTCCCCCCTCTCTCCCTCCCTCTCTCTCTCTCTCCCAGTACCTTAATAAGGTTATTGAGTAGGTCGACAGGTAACCAGATTACATAACTTCAATACAGGGTCAGGTACATAGTATCTTCTTTCCCCTTTCTATCTCTCTCCCCTGCCTTAATGAGGTTTCAGGACAGGTATAAATAGATTATACTGTGTTAAAAACTGCTATAGCAGGAGTAGGTGAACGTAGATCTTTCCTGAAATAGGTCTCCGAGTCTTTAACAGTCCTAAATAAACACTCTCTCATTGCATCATAACAAAAGTAAACGATAAATATGTTTTTAATTGTTTTTCGTAAAAAGCTTGATATGTTTACACTGGTATATATTCAAAAATATATGTTCACTAATTAAGTTCCTTCATGCATGCTACATATGTATAACATTATATTCTATATTGCGGTTAGATAGCTATAGATAGAGCAAGGCATCATATCTTTGGGTAAATTCCATATTATCGCCGGCAACGGTAAAGATCGTCACTGCCAGGCGGGAACCGACCTAACAGGAAATACTGGTCCATGATTGGCTGATAACTAGTCACGTGACCTAAATAACAAGTTCTGGTTGGTTGTCACTGCCAGGCGGCTTGATCCAGAAGTTCATAGAAAACATGGGCCCAACTTCAAAAATAAGATTAAGTTCTATTCATAGCTTGTATAATCTGTAACAGGGGATTAACATTTTCATCGGACAAATTCTTCACTTCTTCTAGCAATTTTACTTTCCCGTTTTCAAGATTATTATAGAACTTTCCAGCGATTATGGCATGTATTCTAGCAATGTCTTCATCTGAAAAATCTTTTATTGGAAAAATATTGGGTTGCTTTAACACCGGTAAGTCAAGTAAGTCAATTATTCTTTTGAAAATGCCCCGGTGAATTAATTTATATACACATGTATGTACATAAAAGCATATTTTTTCACCAATACTTATCATCTTAATCTTTCCTATTTTCTCTTGTTTCTCGGACTCAGTCCTAATTTTTTGAACATCATCTATCGCCAGTCCAGTCACTAAGTTTAATAAAATAAGATTAATCAGTAGACCAAAGATGAAAAAAGTAAAAAGTGCCAGGTAAACGCTTCTCTCTTCTTCGTTTATGTCTATGATATCATACTCTAAACTACTAAAAAATCTCGTCCACACCCAGTAATATGGCTTACCACTGCTTGTAAAGTTAACTATATCATCATTAATAGCAAATGAGAAAACGATTGTAAACGAAACGAGGAAAAATGCCATTTGTGGAATGATCTTGAAAAACGTTTTTAAAATCCCAAGAAACATGATATAATAAATTCCAATATATGGAACATATCGAGATATAAGAAACATGTTCCAAAAACCAGAAGTGACGGCCACGAATGCAAAGACCTTTTTGCACAAAAGGTACTCACCGCTACAACTGACATAGATAACAGTACTGATGTAGAGGATAAGCTCCGTAATGTTATCTATGTTTAAGAAGTAGGATTTAAGATTTTGAAAATATTCTTTTCTCCCTTTCTGGTACCCTGATCTCTCATGTTTTTCTGCTCCTCCAGTACATCTACAATTATCAGTAAAGGAATAAATAAAATCAATTATCTCTCCAATTAACCTCAGCACGGACATAGTTAACAGAACGATTTCCAGGACCGTAACTTTGGTCTCTATCGGGTATTCAATATGATCCGTTTCATTTTTCGCTATCAATTCCCCTATACCATTCGGAATTTTTGCTGTTGGATAAGCGGCGAAGATCAGCATCACCAAAAAGGAAAAAAACATCAGTAGAGACAACCAAAACCAGATTTTTCCAATGTTCCTCCATTTCACCTCGATGAGTTGCGCTAGGACGGGATGTGATAGAAACTTATCATGAGATA
This sequence comes from Pleurobrachia bachei, assembly GCA_000695325.1. Lineage (NCBI taxonomy): Eukaryota > Metazoa > Ctenophora > Tentaculata > Cydippida > Pleurobrachiidae > Pleurobrachia > Pleurobrachia bachei. Next base: position 12,404 of record AVPN01001447.1, on the reverse strand, counting down.
TATCTCCTTTAGACTCGATCTCCTCCACTATGAGGTCCAAAAACGTTTTTGTTTCGTTCTGCAATCTTTTTAGTGTTTCAAAATCCATTTTTACTGAGCCTGTTTCCTGATTAACACTAATTAGTGACGCGTCCAGCACCACACCTAGAGTGTCAGGCAGGTGCTTAACAACTAGGTCCGATGACACGAGATGCAGAACTTCCATCCAAAACGTCCATTCCTTATCATAATCCTCTCTGCGATTTCCTTTTTGTCCCTCCTGGAACTTTCTGTACAATGCGACCACCCATTTATCTACTGTATCCGCGGAGCCAATATCGATACAGCGATCCAGGTACAGTTTGTCATTTTCAGGGTTCGTTTTCGATCTGACTTTTTTTATTGATTCATCGCAATCCTGTATTTTTACATTCAGAAGATACGTTATTTCCTTACCAGTGAACCCTTGTAATATTTCCCGCGCTTTTTTACAATCGTTCTTCTCGGCGAGGTCTAGCGGTGTAAATCCTTGGCTGTCCTTTGATATCAGCATATTCCACTTCAAAATGGTGGATTCAGTTTTACTTGAATCACCTGTCTCCTCATCCACTATGATCATATCGATGTAAACGGAATCCATCTCCATCATCAGCTCTATCACGTCACCCTTGTCATTTTTGGAGGCGACATGGAGTGGAATTTCGCCGTTCTTGTTTGCTGCAAGGAGGACGTCTTGCAGTGTAAGTAAACCCTTCCTTTTCGCAGTTTTCAGTACCAGGCTTACAGTCAAGTTGTCCCCTTCAGACGAAGCCTTGTGAAGTGGTGTGTTTTCAGTGTGTTTTTCCCTTGACAACAGCACATCGTTTATAGTTGATCCGTCCACCTCCAGTACCTCTCGTATCAACTGCGTCATCATCATGCGTCTCATTGTGTTGTCTGAAGCTATGTCGGGTGGTGATGCCGCTAGTACGTCCCTTAATAGCTGTGTATCCTCAATTATATTAGCTTGTATCAGTGTCATCATTCCAGAACGGTCATTCTCAAGCAACGCTCGAATCAACTGTTTCTGTTGTGGTTGTGAAAGAATCATAAGCAGAATCTCGTTAAAGACAGGAGGTTTATTATTGAAAGCAGCGTGTAACGGTGTCAACCCCACTTTATCCTTTTGTAGGAGGATGTTCTCTAGTAGTTTCTGATTTGCCTGATTCGCAGTGTCCAGGAGGAGCCTCACCACGTCCGTATGACCCATTTTTGCAGCGCAGTGGAATGCTGTTTCTGGATAAGCATTACTTGCCAAGAGCATCTCTCTGAGATAGTCTGCATCCAGAGCGGCATCCAGTAGCACTTTCACAGTGGTGTATTGCTTCGTACCATCATTTTTATGTTCATTAAAACAAGCTCGAATCAATGGTGTACAGTTAAAACCATTTCTTGCCAGCAGCACTTTTTCTGTAAGTCCCCTAGATTTGGCGACTTGTAACAGCTGACTGAGTTTCTCGTGATCTCCACCATCAGCCAGTCTATGTGCCTCTGTGATGCCATTGTTCTTTGCGGTGATCTGATCGTCAGTCCAACCCGAGTAGTGATCTCCCCCCTGAAATTACATCATTTTAGTGTGTGTCCACGGGAAAAAATGGAATGGAACCAGATCAATTTTATCCAATTCGAAGGGCTATAGAATGATTTACACCCTATCATTGCCATTCCCCCCAAAAGCGTCGCCAGGCTCTATCGTGGCTCTCTTTCGTCCGTTTGACTTGAAAATTGGAATGTATACCCGGTTTGGTGTCTTTGACTTAATTTTGAAATTTGAAGTCTCATCTGGGACTGAAGTTTCATAATATATATCAACGGCTGAAAGTTTTTCTGATATACCCCGCTAAAACTTATAATCAATAAATCTTTATTTCTTGCTTATAGTCGAATTTTTTCCCCGTCCGGGTGAAGGGGGTCTTTTTGACCTTTTTTCAAACGTGCATAGCTCCGGTTCCTGGGGGGGGGAGCGCAGTTATCAATACTGACCTCAGTACCAGTATCAGCCATATTATTAGTTGACATCTCACGACCAGGCAGCGCTCGTATCAATTGTTCCTGTCGTTCTTGTTGCAACGGTGTTTGTCCCCCTCCATCTTTCTTCAGAAGGATATCCTCTAATAATGATGTATCCCGGGCCTGGTTTGCCGTAGTCAGTAGCAACTTCACCAAATTATCGTCACCCTTATTTGCAGCAGCATGTAAGGCCGTTTCTGGGTAATTGTTCTCTGCCAAAAGCATATCCCTAAGTAAAGCTTCTGATCGCTCAGTTGCGGCATCAAGTAGCATTTTCACAGCTGTGTAGTGATTATTATGACAGGCACGGATCAGTGGTGTACAGTTAAAACCATTTCTTGCCAGCAGCACTTTTTCTGTTTGTCCCCTAGATTTGGCGACTTGTAACAGCTGAGCGAGTTTCTCGTGCTCACCGCCATCAGCCAGTCTATGTGCCTCTGTGATCCCATTATTCTTTGCAGTGATCTCATCGTCAGTCCAAACCGAGTAGTGATCTCCCCCCTGAAAATACATCATTTTAGTGTGTGTCCGCGGAGATCTAAGGAACATGGTATATATCATATTCAATAATTCGCTATATCTAACGGTAGTATAACGATTCAAACCCAATTATAAATACTAACCTCAGCCATATTATCAGTTGAAATTTCACCAATTGGTAATTCTGCCTTTAATGTCTAATTACTAAACAGAAATGTACAGTCAGACAGTCAACAAGCAAACAAACAAAAATCTAAAGAGAAATAAAGAGATGCTGGCCAGAAAAGATGAAGAGGGGGATGGAAATAAATAAAACAAACAAACCCGAGTACAGTCGGACCCCGATTTACCGGGCAAAACCCTTTCCCCCGAGCATTCCGGTAAATCGGGGTCCGACTGTATTGACATAGTGATTATATATCCTCGCACGCTGTACACTGTTATTCAATAACATCCCGTGCGAGCGGGTGTTATTGAAGGAAAGATCCCGACAGCGCAGCTGGAAGTATCTTTCCTCGTATAACACACCGAGCGGTAAGGCGTAATTGTTCCATGGGCAGAATAAAGCGGCAGAATAAGGCCTTTTGCATACGTTGGGCTTAATAATAAACGGAAAAACCTGTCAAAGAGAACAAAGATGATAGTATGCTATAGTTCTATCCCTACATGCGTTTCTATAACGTGAACGACTAATTCGACTCCTGAAAAGATCAAGAAGGGGATGGGAATGAATAAAATAAGTAAAGCTGGGTATTGATACAACTATAGACAAGTTCAATCAATATATTGCATGATGTGATTACGTTTACCATGTCTTTTGATGTGCAACTATTGATTCCGTTTGGTCTGCAATAGACAATTTATGTAATCACAGCAATTTAATTGAATTCCCAATCTTCGCCCTTCGATCAACGCTTGGAATCTAGACTATATTATAGGAACTGATCGATATACTAAAATCAGCGGTAGCTGTATAGCAGCAGTATAAGTAAAACAAGGAAGTTAAACTAAAACTTGTAAATAGCTCCTCCTGGTGAGTAGAGCACTATCCTAGGCAAGGACAATCAACTATAGCAGCAGTATATAGCTATATTGCTGCCTAGTTAGAAGAAGCTTACACCATGTTGTCAATACGAAAGGAAGAGAAAAAGGGGGGAGGTGGTATTCAGATAGAATAAGCAACTCACGTTTCCAGCTCTAATAACGTATCTATTTTACACACTGGTGGGGGCAAGGCCTCACAGAATGGTCGGGTGAGATATTGTAGTGTGAGACCAGGAAGTCGCGTGATCTTTGGTGACAATAGCAGGGGCTGTCAGTGAGACCGCATACTTTGCTGTGTTCTGCGCACAAAAGACTAGCAAATTTGAGTGGGTTATACAAAAAAGCGTCCTGAGAGAGCAAATAACGGAATTTTTCCAATTTTTTTCCACTGTGGGATTCAGAAGGCCTTCACATACAGCTCAGTAAAAAGGCGGTGGAAAACGGTTATTTTTAAGGTTTGCAGTCGAAGTTATCCACACTAGTTGAGTATTGAATTGGAGCTAATCCAGCTTGTCCATCGATTAGGTATCGATTAGGAACATTTTGCAGGTTGAGTAACCAAAATTGTGGATAATTTACGCACCGTCAAGTTTGGGGGGCTGTGTATCCACATGGGTTGAGTTAAATTTACTCAACCGTATACCACGAGTTTCCCAACACATTTTTCATTTCAGTTATCCACAATTTGAAGAATTAACTACAAAGATTACTCAACTGTGTGGATATTCATAAAACTTGTGTTTTTATCCACACCGGTTGAGTAATCGATTTAATTATTTAAAATTAAGATAATTTGAACATATTTTGATATGCTCACAAAATTTAAAGTGTCTAGAAGGTATCTAAGTGGTATAAATATGAGTTTTAGAAATTTTGGTCGATTTTTCGAAACCCGAAAAAGTGAAATTTCAGCAGACTTTTTGACCGTGACCATATATCAATTATACTAACCTCAGCCATATAGTCAGTTGAAATTTCACCAATCTGCCTTTAAACTATTATCTAATTGCTAAACAGAAATCTACAGTCGGACTGTCAACAAGCAAACAAACAAAAATCTAAAGACAAAGAGAGATGCTGACCCGAAAAGATGAAGTCTAGGGGGATGGAAATAAATAAAACAAACAAACCCGAGTATTGACGTAGTGATTATATTCTCGCACGCTGTACAGTGTTATTCAATAACATCCCAAGCGAGCGTTGTCTCACACTGACTGTACATCGCGCAACCTCGCATGTACAGTCTTACCCCAAACCCTGCTTTATCACACGCAAATATTAAGCCGCGGCGCTGAAATCCATAGCTTGGCTTGCGGAGGAGAGTGAGAGAGATGCATAGACTAAGGGGAGAGACGAGTTGAAGCGTGTGAGCACTTGCCTTGCGCGGCGCTACTCTCTCAGCTGAGCATTTAGAGAGAGAGTACTCAGATTCAAGTAGACCCTTTGGGGTAAGACCCTCCTCGCTACGCGAGGCCGCTACGCGGCCTCACGTAGCCGCACCGGGCCTTCGGCCCGGTGCGAAGAGGAGGGTCTTATATGAGAC